>JADOBS010302027.1:0-13182 GCA_015708375.1 Cydonia oblonga
CAATTGCATATTCCTTGGACTTATTGTTTAAGCATATAACATTTATATGAGACAGCTTAAAAACAATAATCTTTGCCCTCTACATTAAACTAGATTAGTTTAACATGTGAAATGTCCGTAAAGTATCGTCATATGATTGGTTTTAGGGCACATTTCCAACAGAAATTACACTTTAGCATGATCGTTTGGGACATCCTGGACGAATAGCGATGCGTTGAATCCTCAAATCATCACATAAGCATCCATTAACCCGAAGTTTAGGTTCAATCCAAGGAATTGCATGTCAAACATGTTCTATGGGAAAGCTTATTACTATGCCTTCTTATGACAAGATTTATTCGAATCCTTCCATTTTTCTACAACGGATTTAAGGGGACATTTGTAAACCGATTCACCCTCCCTGTGGACCATTTAGATACTTTATGGTTTTGGTTGACGCTTCTACACGTTGGTCATAAGTGTGCTTGTTGCCCACAAGAAACGTTGCATTCTCCAAACTATTGGCTAAGTTTATCAAGCTCAGGGCTCACCACCCTGATTATCTAATCAAATATATTCGATTGGATAATGCTGGAGAATTCACATCTAAAACTTTTGATGACTATTGCATGTCGGTTGGGGTTGAAATTGAACATCATGTACCCCATGTTCACATCCAGAACGGCCTGGCAGAGGTTTTCATTAAGCGCTTACAAATGATTGCTCGATCGTTGGTCATACGTACCAAGATTCTGATCGCTGCTTGGGGTCATGCAATATTGCACGCAGAAAAATTGGTCCGCATGAGGCCTATTGCGACACAACCATTTAGTGTCATTCAGTTAGTTACCGGATACGAACCCGACATATCACATCTGCTTGTTTTTTGTTGTGCGGTATATGTGCCGATCTCGCAGCCCTTACGTACAAAAATGGGACCTCAGCGAAGGATGGGAATCTATCGGATATGATTCTCCTTCGATTATTCGTTACTTAAAACCTTTGACAGGTGATCTGTTTACCACTCGTTTTGCGGATTGTCACTTCTATAAGACAGTCTTCCCGTTGTTAGGGGGAGATAAGAATGTCAACATTCTTAAATAACGATGCGAATTATCGTGGATGACTCACATTTTGTCTCATTTAGATCCCAGTACCGCTCAGTGTAAAACTAAAGTACAGCCCATATTAGATTTCCAGAGCATGCCAGATGCTTTCACCAATCTAGCGCGAGTGACTAGATCACATATTCCAGGATTAACTATGACGAAACTTATTCACCCGTGAAGCCCATTGGCTACAAGTGGGTTTTCATTCGGAAGCATAATGAGAATAACAAAATTGTGCATTATAAAGCTCGTCTTGTTGCACAAGGCTTCTCACAACGCCCCAGGATTGACTATGACGAAACTTATTCGCTCGTTATGGACGTTATTACTTTTAGCTACCTAATCAGTTTAGTAATTTTCGAAAAACTGAGTATGTAGCTGATGGACGTAGTAACTGAGTATCTCTATGAGGATCTTGATATGGGAATTTATATGAAAGTTCCCGAAGGACTTACATTGACTGGTTCAAATATTTCCAAACCCCGGAACACTCTCTCAATTAGGCTGAGGCATTCACTCTACGATTTGAAACAATCTGGAAGAATGTGGTATAACCATCTAAGTGAGTATTTGACTAGTCAGGGATATGTGAACAACGAACTATGCCTTTATGTGTTCATTAAGAAGTCACATTTCAGGTTTGCGATTGTTGTAGTATATGTCGATAACATGAATCTCATCGGAACTCCTGAAGAGCTCACGAGAACTGCCGCGCACTTGAAGTCGGAATTTGAAATGAAAGATTTAGGTAAGACATGATACTGTATCGGTCTTAAGATAGAGCACTGTTCGGATGGAATCCTAGTACATCAATCAAACTACACCAGAAGGTGTTACACCGTTTTAATGAGGATAAAGCGAAGCCTTCGAGTACTCCTTATCTAAGTGCGATAGGCATTTTATTTTACTTAGCTCAATGCACTAGACCCGACATCTTCTTCGCTGTTAATCTTTTGGCAAGATACAGTAATGCACCAACACGCAGACACTAAACTGGCGTGAAACACATCTTTTGTTACCTTAAGGGTACTACTAATTTCGGCTTGTTCTATCCCTACATATCCTCTAGTGATGCCACACCCTTTGCTTCTCAAGTCAATTCTCACCTTGTTGGTTATGCCGATGCAGGATACTTATCTGATCTGCACAAGGTGCGTTCTCAAACGGGTTATGTCTTTACCATTGGAGGCCCCACAATCTCTTGGAGGTCAACTAAATAGACCTTAGTTGCCACTTCGTCTAACCATGCTAAAATTCTCGCCTTACATAAAGCAACTCGGGAATGCTTTTGGTTGAGAGCAGTAGTGGACCATATTCGAAGCTCCTACGATGTTTATCCCGTCGTTGATGTCCTGACAATGATCTTTGAAGACAACGTAACATGCATCGAACAACTCAAGAAGGGTTATATTGAATGAGACAACACCAAGCACATTGTGCCGAAGTTCTTCTTTTCACATCAACAACAAGAGCATCAGAAGATTGAAGTCACGCAAATCCGTTCATAAGACAATCTGGCCGACCTCTTCACCAAATCACTGCCGAAGACGACATTTCAAAAGCTTGTTCATGGAATTGGTATGCGCAAACTTTCTGAGTTGTAACATTGCTCCTCTTTGGAATTGTGTCAAACTTAGGAAGAGTATCCTGAAGAATACTTAATTGATCTTAATGTACTCTTTTTCCCTACGATTAGGAGCATTTTTCCCACTGGTTTTTTGCTACCTAACTATGTTTTAACGAGGCACCCACATTGGGCTGGTTATAACCCTGATGACGTCCCGTAGACGTTTCTTTTGACTTTGCATTTCTCACACATTTTTCTTTAGACTATGAATTTTGTCCCTACTTGGGGTTTTGCCATAACATTAGGGTTTTTTAGTGAGACTTACTTACTTATGCAAGTTCCTACCTTATTCAGAATAAGCGTTGTTCCTTAGAATCAGTGCCGACGAGTCGACTTCCTCAACTTCTGTATGATGCTAAATCTACCTTGAGTATTTACACACTCAAGGGGGAGTGTTGTAAACTTTCCTAGTTTAAGTGTGATTGTGTAAATCCTTAGGAGAGATAACACACACATTCCCTACAATTCTACAAACACATCTCTCTCAATCTCTCTACCATTGCCGCCGGCCCCCTTTAACCTTGTCAAATAAATAAGCTACAACACAAACAATATTATCTACATTAAGGGGAGAGAGTGTGCTTAATCTCACAACAGACTAGCAATAATGTGGTTTTCGCCTTTGGCGAGAATCGAACTTAAAACCTCACACTTACAAACTAAAAGGAATATCACTAGACCATAGTATTAAGTGGCAAAATGTTACACCCTTTTTGGCAATATGTATATATATATATATGTTACACCCTTAAAGTGGATGCAACACCTGTTCTTAAAAGTACAAGGGAAGGTTGGTACCCTAAAATCTCAGCCACCAACAGATATTATGGATTGGAATGAAACTTGGTGTACACAATGTACACATTTACCAGGGATATCGAGAAACATATAAGAGAAAACGTCCAAAGATAAATTTATATGGAAAGTCTCAAATATGATACCGGAATTAGATCAAATTGCATTCGCAATCTCAGTAAAAATCTGGGCCTGTGAACTTCAGCTATGACAAAACCGAAAATGCTCCGGGCTCTTGACTAATATGATAGATTTTTCAATGTGACAGAAATACGATTACATATACAAAATGTCATAAGACATGTAGTTAGATTCTCGAAAAAAAACTTCAACCACTTTTATAATAACACTGGATATACATAATTGTGTTTTCGGCACACTGAAATATTTATTCTTCAACAGATACTAAATGTTAATTTTAGTCAATCTTTTATCAAATTGGATAAATTGGGGCCCCATAAATTTTATCCAAAAAAGAACCTCAAGTGGATAATTATTGGCATCAAATACTCTCAAAAGAAATGTAAGAGACATCTATCTATCAACAACCTCTATCTCACGGAAGAAACCACAGCCCTTGTTGAAAAAAGAAAAGAAAGAGGAAAATTAAGAAAGAAAATACCGCAGGAACTCTACTCTAGTCACTTACCTCGATTTAATTGGAAAAAATAATTTGAGTGTCGACCAAGGACCAAGGTATAGGAATGAACTGACAGTAGTCAACCTCACCATAAAGGTTCACTTTTGTTCCGAAATGAGCTCAAAGAAACACAACAGTACTCTTAATGGTTTAATAAGTTCTAATGAGAAATACTAAACAAACTCTTTCAAAAGTGACTTTTTTAGATTCTTTCTCGCCTTATATTTTAAAATAATATTTTATAAAGTTAGTACGATAATTAATGTTAAACTGTAAAATGATAGATAATACATGAAGAGTTTGTGCATAAAAAATTCCACTTTGAGAGAATTTCCTTAGTATTTCTCAAGTAACTACAGTTTCATTTGGTACAAAGAAATGAATTGAAATACATGACTTATTATTTTAAAGGTCAGTTAGAAAGAATAAATGAAAAATATGACAAATTTGGAGGTAGGAGATAGATTGCTCGAGAATAAAAACATTCATTCAAAATATAAAAAAACTATTTTCCTCTAGGCGCATTAACCTTGCTAGGACTGATGAAGAATCACAACGTCTACCTCTTCAGCTTAGATTTGATTATTGAGGTGCTCGAGGATCATTTTTTTACGCGAGAAAAATGATCAATGAACTATTTACTTATTATCGTCGTAACTATTTTTGTATTTATTTTTTATGACATTAGAAAAGAACTGCACTATTTACTTATCATAATCCTAACCATTTTCCCCTTCTTTCATCCCCTTTAGCTAATTTTGAGTGCTTAGATGCTCAACTTAGTTAAATCCCTCATGTAGCCTCTTGAACTCTTTGGTATTATTCAGAATGAATATACACGTGCTAAAATTTCATTTGTTGTGAGGTGTATATATGTTTTTCGTGATATGCAAGCAAAAGAAAAGCTAAAAGATAGGATAGAGTATGATTTTCTCTCTTCCTATTTATATTTCATTTTCTCATCTTCTTTCACATATTATTTTTTGTCTTATTGGTTCTATAAAAATAATCAATATAAAATATTGACGTGATTTAATCATGACCGTTCAAATAGGAGTGGAATGAAGAAGAGATGGATGAGGAGGTAAAAAATGTACTGTAAATTTTGGTTGCGATCTGAATTTTCACATATCGTCATTGATGACGTTTTTTTTTAATGTTTGGGGATAGAGAATATTCCAAGATTTTTTTTCTGTAGTTTGGCTTATATACTAAGAGGCAACCATGCAGTGTTACGTCGCTATCTTGTTGAAAATTTGGGGTATTTTTGTTTTATTCTTGTTTGTTTTTAGCATCATAAGACATGCAAATGATCACTTGTCCCGCGCGTGTATTTGAAACTATTGAATGAACAAAATTTTGAGCCGTCGGATAGCTCCGAAAGAAGGATATTTTAATAACTTCTTCAAGATAGTGTCGTTGGTTTTATCATACATGATAATTATCTTGGAGTTTTTTGTTAAAATTATTTCGACAGCAACAAAGGCAAAGCTGACAAACTCTTTCTCCAACACAATTACAATATTATCTCCTCCTATCATTTAGTAGGATTTGGATTCAATCCAGATTCAAATGGTGGGAATTTTTGAAATCCTCATGTCTTAACCATTCATCATACATTTTGAGATTAGAAATTATTTGAATTTTTTTATTTAAAATTAAACACAAATAATACCTTATGAAAACTGATCATACGATGAACGGTTAAGATGTGAAGAGTTCTAGGATCCCCACAAAGACGATCCGAAGAGAATCCTCTTTCCATTTAGTGTACCATGGTTTCACTGACGATGGACTCGGGGAAGAAATAAAGCTCCAGGAGTTATGGACTTTCTTTTGAAGCACAAGCTGCATTTGAGGTTAATGGCAGCGTGATTGCTTTCCAATTCTACAAATTCAAAGAAGATAAATGCTATTAAGATGGGCACGGTGAGAAGCACATCAAATAGGTTTGTTATTTGTAACTCATGTGCGTATGCATGCAACGTGTGGGGTCAAAGGATATGATATCTTCCATGTAACTAATGATAGAGTCCCCTCTTAGGAGGGAAGTAGGCCTCATCATGCACATGACCCCAAATGGCAATTGCTTCTCATGACAAGTTATCTGGACTTAAGCATCGGATATTTAGCAACCAAAATGGGATAAAGCTCCAAGAGCATGCTGCAGTTCGAATTGGTTTCGGAACCTGTTACCCAAAGTATTGTCGTCCTATAAATATGAGAGGCTCTGCAATAGGAAAATTCCCCTTCAACTCAACAAATAACTCAAACGCTCTATGCAAAGAACCTCACTCTGTCCGCAACTCTTCTCACAACCCTGAGAAAAATACCAATTATCCTAATCCCTTCGTCAATACATATTTACTTTGTTGCAACATCATTGGGTTGGCTAATCGGAAACATACTCAGTTCAGGAAAAAGTCACTGGAGCCGTTGAACTAGTTGGCCTGGGAGTACCTTCAATTTGGTTAAACAGTACTACTTCTGGTTTAGTTGGCTACCCCCAAGTCTTAACCAACGAAGAGTGTTTGATACTTTCGCTGAAAGCGGTCACTTTATTAGCTCCCCCAACGAAGTGATATGTTCTATGAGTAGTTACTTGCAAGTGCATTTGGAAGTTCAACATTCAAACTGCCGAACAACATTCACCATAAAGATCTCATTTCCTTTTAATATTTTTGTCCTTACAGCCTGATACCTATTTGGCATACTTATATTTTCAAGGATATAGTTGAAGTTGTCGAACCTGGTGCAGAATATCCTGAACTTCATAGTGAATTAACCAACCTTGTGTTTAGGTTTTAAAGCCCTTGGTCTAAAGGCGTCCTTCCTCGATTGTAGTCACTCACACACAAATCAACCCTTTTATGAGAAACCCTCCACAACCTGAAGAAAAAAAAATCTAATTACTCATTAACCCTTCCCCATTAACAAATATTTGGCTTGGTTAAACATCACTGTGTTAATAACCGGCGACACCTTTAGTTTAGTTAAACATAATTGGAGGCGTAGAACATGCCTGACTTAGGAGACCTTGAATTTGGTTAAACAACTCTCTTATCCTTGTTGGTCATCTATTCAAGTATCGGCGGACAAGGAATTCTCTATTCTTTCGTCTCAAGAGATCATCCCATCAGCTTCAGCGAAGTGATGTGTTCTCAAGTTACACCTTGGGCACAACGAAAGCCGAATCATTGATTGAACTTCACTGCGAGATTAGCAACCTTGTCTTCAAGTTAGCAAAACCCTAGGTCTAAAAGCCAGCAGAGCAATCGACACCACTACCACACTCATTTCACTCCCCCGATTCACCTCGATGGTGAGGTGGCACACCCGCATCAACCATAAGAAGGATGTAGTTAATTCTTAGTTACTTGGCATGCGCGTCACATAAGTTTGATAGTTTTTAGGATCAACATCAGTGCAAGAAAATGAAGCAATAACCACAGAGCAAGCGTGTTGTTGCTGGAGTAGCTATTACTAAATGCGTGACAACGGTCATGCCACACCTTTTGTACTTTTTGGCATGCTCACCTCTCCTATAAAATACGTCATCAAAGGTTGTTGTCAAACGAAAGTTAGTGTGATACAACTAGACCAATCAATTTTAGTGTGATGCAGCTAGACCAATCAAATTCGGCATATGATAAACGGGGCCCAGGCCCCTAACTAGAGAAATCACAAATTTGTATGTGTATTAATCAGTTTGTGGTCACTAAATTCGCTCGTCTCTCTTACCACGTCAAACCTACTAGTCCATGTTATGTACTATTAACTTAATGAGAAATTGAAAGCGAATTCATGCACTCATCATCACGCATGCTTGATTGAAGACAATACTACAACCCTCTAGCTTAATTAGGGAAGTTTAGTCTGACTAGGAATCTTAGCATGATTAGGAATTTAGGATAATGTACTGATAAGATGAAAGATATCTATAGCATTAGATTATATAAAATAGACTATGAGTCCAACGGTAAAGGTTATTTCATATTCCATTTCACCAAAACTATTTGGTTGCTTATTTGTTTAAGCTTCATATCGTACTAAATTACGACATATGGAGTTCGAGCCCTGCATGGGCTTATTCGCAAATATCGACCCTCTATGGTTTTTCTTTAGGAAACAAAGATGAAAGACCGTAGGATTGATGGAGTGCAACTAAGAATGGGGTTTAAGCAGGGTTTTAATGTGTCTTTGGTTAAATTACCTGATGAGTAGTGCGTTGCATCGGGTCAGGTTGTTAATTTTCATAAATCATCTGTGTTTTTTAGTGCTAATACGCCCCCAGATGTGTTAAGGAAGTTGGGACAAATTCTCAATATGCAGGTTGTTTCCGATCCTGGTACTTATCTTGGTGTCCCAGCTCTGTGGGGTAGATTTAAAACACACGGTTTGGCTTTTATCAAGGGTCGGATTTTGGAGAAAATTCAAGGGTGGGCACAAAATACACTTTCTCAAGCGGGAAATGAGGTATTAATTAAATCGGTTGTCCAGGCGATTCCTGTGTACCCTATGAATATATTTAAGTTTCCAGCGGCAGTTTGTAAAGAATTGGATTCTATGATAGCTGCGTTTTGGTGGGGAGAGGTGGGTGAGCATCGGAAAACCCACTGGGTGTCTATGCATACTCTGGGTCTTTCGGAGTGGGAATGCAGTATGGGATTCAGAAACTTTTCTGATTTTAATGATGCCTTACTTGCGAAACAATGTTGGCAACTAATTCATAATCCAGATTCGTTATGAGCTATGGTTCTTAAAGCTCAGTATTTTCCACATTGCTCGTTCCTTGATGCAAAGCGTGGTAGTCGAGCTTCTTGGGCGTGGAGTAGTCTTTTGGTAGGCAAAGATCTCTTGCTACAAGGGGCGCATTGGAAGATTATAGATGGCAATCGGTTCGAATGTGGGTTGATCGGTGGCTACCTTCTCTTCCTTTGGGTCATCCGCAGCATGGGTTGGTGCCTGTTACACGAGATACTAGGGTGGCTTCTCTTTTGATGTCTTTTCCCCGTATGTGGAATATTGGGTTTCTGCAACCATTTCTATCAGCGGAAGAGATGAACGCGATTTTAGAGACACCGGTTGGGGATGCTAGGTAGCCTGACCGTCTTGTTTAGCCGTCTACTAAAAATGAGGTGTATGTGGTACGGTCAGGGTACCACTGGGCTCAATCTTCACAACATTCCTTGGTGAATTCCAGAGCTTCCTTTTTTTCCATTATTTCTAAGCAAGTTTGGCAGACTTTCTGAAGGTTGAGAACTCCACCTAAAATTCGTCATTTTATGTGGCGTATTGCTCATCGTGCGTTGGCTTCATTTGAGAATCTATTTTGCAACAGATTGCTTCTTCACCTCTTTGTCCGATATGTCATGATCATGTGGAATCTATGGAACACATTTTCTTGTTATGTCATAGGGTGGAGCCTATTTGGTTTGGGGGCATTCTTAATCATTGAATTGATAGAAATACATGTTCTTCATGGTTGAATTGGTTTCTTTCCACCGCTTCTAGGAGGTTTGGGTTGAAGGAGGATGGATGTTTGATTCTTTCTTATGTCGCTTTTACTTGTTTGCATATTTGGAAGGCCCATTGTAATTTTTTGTTCAATCAATCTTCTCTTAATCCTACTCAACTTCTTATGGTTATTCGCACTGCAAGTGGAATGTTTTTTGCGGCAAATGGTGTTCCTGCTCCTGTTGTCACGAATTTATCGCCGCCGGTAGGTTTGGAGGTTCGGTGGTCCCCTCCTTCTTTCCCTTTTCTTAAAGTGAATGTTGATGCTAGTTGTTCTCTTTCTTCGTCGATTGGTTATGTTAGGGTGGTGATAAGGGAGGCGAGGGGCCGGTGTGTTGCTACTGTCAGGGTTACTCTCAAGGCTCCAAGTGTTGGCACAGCCGAGGCCTTCGGGGTTGTGAGCTGGATGCGGCTTTGGTGCTTAGGTGCATTATTGTGAAGTCTAATTCTAAGGATACCATTTCAGCTTTATCGTCTTCATTGATTTCGGGTAGGTGGGAGGCCTTCCCTACCTTAATGGTTGTTAAGCGGTTAGGGGAGTCCTTTTAGGACTATCGCTGGTCTTGGGTTCCCAGGTCAGCCAATATGGCTGATGTTGGCGTCGCATTACTGTACAGAGATGTGCCATTTTGTTTGGATGAATCAACCCCCATCTTCGTTGGTTCATGTCCTTGATAAAGATGGCTTGCCTTGTTCCCCTTGATTTTGTTGGCAGGTGTTGGGGTGACATTAAAACTGGGTTCTTATGTCTGTCCCCTCATCCCCTTCCTTGCTTAGGTTTGTTATTTTGTTTCTTGTTGGCCTCGTTTGTAGGCTTTCTTTGTTTCTGTTTGTCATATTTGCCCTGGTAATCTATTCTAGTTTTCAAAAAAAAAAAAAAAAAATTACGACATATGGAGTGTATGTGTGTTCGCTTTGTTAAATTATCAGAAAGACGGATAAAGATCCACTTCCAACACTATCGATATTGTCTTCAATTTGTTAATTAGCACTTGCACAGGCTAACAGGTGTGAGATTTTAATTACAAAAGACCTCAATATTAGTTGAAGTAAAATTATGATATTTAAACTCTCACTTTCTCTTTCATTATACCAATGTGAGATATTTCAACACGCATCCTTTCGGCTTAGGACCACAAGAAACAAATTTGGTCCTTCTTTTAGTTTTAGGACTTTCGTTTGGAAAACGATCCTCTCCAGATCCCTTCCATCAAGTCCATCAAGTTCCTTCATCCGGACTATTGAAATTTGATACAATAGCTACAAACAGGGGGTCCTTTTAAAAAGTTATAATAACTTTAATTATTGTATCAAATTTCAATAACCCGAATGAGTGAACTCGATAGACTTGATGGAAGAAATCCAGAGAGTATCCCTTTTCTTTTAGTTTTAGGGTGCGGGAGTGTGCCACCACCAGATCGTGTCTTGGTCCTGAGTTTTTTCTAGCATTGAGGACAAGACTTCAAGGTCACATCTATAATGAACTGTGTAGGCTCTTTAGTACGAACCCATTTATTCATGGCCTCACTTACTGACTTAACGAGGTCTAATATATTATTCGGCCAACCAAACAGATAACAGATCGAAATAATAATTAATTAAACTAACAAATCAAACACTAGCATGTGTACTTATCAGTTTTCGGTGATGGATTAATTTGTCCATACCACCACATTAGATTGGATTTAGTCCACGTGATGTGCTAAGAAGTTTGACGAAACCAATTTTAAAAGAGTAATGTTAGATAGATTAATTCTAAACTAAATTTTTACATTATATGAGGTGTTATTAATAAAAAAAATAATTACATTAATTAATATTTAATTAATAATCAAGTTATCAATAATTATATCATATGATTTACAAAATATGATATAAATAGAATAATGCTACACTTATCATATTTTGTACAATCTCTTAAAGGTAAAATCCATCAAAACATGTGAATTTTATCATTATTATAAAGATGATATAAATGATATTATAAATATGTAATGAATGTATCATTATCCATAATATTATATGCATGCCTCGAGAAGACCACAAATCACAAGTGTCCTTCTCTTCTTTGCTTTTGCCTCCAGCGCCTTCAATTCGTCACCACAAACGTCACATTTCTGCCCCCAAACCCCTATTTAGGACTTGCCATCCTCTCACCGCATTCCCCACCTTGAATACGTACTCCCACAAGAATTTCAACTTCACTAAGCTAATAAGCCCACAGCACCAAATTTTCCACCAGTCAACAACGTACCTACTTATTCTACTTCCAACAACTCCACGGTCCACCGCGCACCTCCGCAATCGCATACGCTGCCATGGTGCAACACCGCTTTCTACTTGTCACATATCCGGCTCAAGGCCACATCAACCCTTCCCTCCAATTCGCCAAGCGTCTTATCAACACTACCGGTGCCCATGTTACCTTCGTTACCTGCCTCTCCGCCGGTCACCGCATAGGCAATGACTCAATTCCAGATGGATTGACCTACGCACTCTTCTCTGATGGGTACGACGACGGGTTTAAGCCCGGCGACAACATCGACCACTACATGTCGGAGCAGCGGCGCCGCGGAGCACAAGCCATCACCGACCTTGTAGTCTCAAGTGCAGACGAGGGTCACCCTTACACTTGCCTTGTCTGCACAATGCTTCTCCCTTGGGCCGCGGACGTGGCGCATGAACTTCACCTCCCAAATGTGCTGCTCTGGATTCAACCAGCCACGGTTTTAGACATCTACTACTATTACTTTAACGGGTACAAAGATCTCATCCGGGATAATACTAGTTCTGGTACGAACGATGTCCTTCCATGTTCAATAGAGTTACCAGGTTTGCCATTATCTCTTACAAGCCGAGACCTTCCCTCCTTCATGGTGGATACAAATCCGTACACTTTTGCCCTCCCGTTGTTTCAAGAACAGATGGATATTCTGGAGAGAGAAACCCACCCGACCATTCTAGTGAACACGTTCGATGCACTAGAGCCGGAAGCCTTAAAAGCAATTGAAAAGTACAATTTGATTGGAGTCGGGCCATTGATTCCGACCACTTTCTTGGACGGCAAGGATCCACCGGACAAGTCATTTGGAGGCGATCTTTTCCAAAAATCAAAGGACTCTCCGTACCTGAAGTGGCTGAACTTGAAGCCGGAAGGGTCGGTGATTTATGTGTCCTTCGGAAGCATTTGTGTGTTGGAAAAGGCGCAAATGGAGGAAATCGCCAAAGGGTTGTTGGATTGCGGCCGTCCGTTCTTGTGGGTTATTAGAGATAAAGTCGATAAGAAGGGAGAAGATAATGAGGCGAAGGAAGAAGAAGAGATGTTGAGTTGCAGAGAGGAATTGGAAGAGCTAGGGAAGATAGTGCCGTGGTGCAGTCAAGTGGAGGTTCTGTCAAGTCCTTCGTTGGGTTGCTTTGTTACACATTGTGGGTGGAATTCAAGTTTGGAAAGCTTGGCTTCGGGGGTGCCAGTCGTGGCGTTTCCTCAGTGGACGGACCAAGGAACGAATGCCAAG
>JADOBS010302028.1:0-13186 GCA_015708375.1 Cydonia oblonga
CTGCAACTAAAAAACTTTCAGATTACAACTATAAAAAAAAATCAGATTTTGGAAACTTGAAAAAAAAAAAAAAAAAGATGCCCAGTCGAACGCCTCAGGCGCTTAGTCGCGCCTCAACCACGTCTAGGAGAGTTTAAGCCTACTCTGGCTGGGCAGAGCGTTTTCATGGGCACGCCTCCGAAGCTGCCTAGGCGAGTTTTCTAAAACACTGGTATCTCTATTCATTAATCTAAAAACAAGAGTTTATTACAAACATAATCTAAATAATGAAACCCACTGTATATCATGCAAAATAGCTGATTAAACCAAAACATTAAAGATCCTCACAAATATCCCAGCAGCGGAAGAACTTGAAACATACCTCCCAATCAAGATAGTGGCTAGCAGTTTCATAATCCGTCAGAATGGAAACTGTGCATTCCAAATGAGGTATTTCCTTAGCTTGTATTGGGGAAAACCTCCGGTCCTTCAAAGCACTGCAGAAAATTACAAACAGGAAGAAATCATTATATGTTGCACCAAAAAAAAATCAGAAAGAATAGAAAACCCCACATCAGCAGGGGAAAATAAAGTGCATTATGCAAATGCAGTTGGATGTCTCATGTATTCAGTGGTTTGCACAAGCCCTGTCCTAGCTCAAGCAATAAGCGTTGTCCCCACGTATATAGCAAATCCAGGAAAGCAACACTGTAGCATAGTTCCATGGTGATAAAATGTGACAGCCAAAGTGCTATTTTCTAAGTCAAGATTCAAGTATTTCATTGAAGATCAAAGCATATTGATTTGTTATTACTGGAGTAGGGACTGGGTAGAGTTAAAGAAAATTAAGGTTCCAAAGGTTCATACAGCGGAGAATGCTTGTGAAACATCAAAAACGTGATGTGACCAATCCCAGGAAGATCAAGAATGTGGATCCTACCAAGAAATGTAGTACAAGATTCGACCTTGTGACATCACCAAACAAGATTTCATACATTACCTCTATCTCTTTTAACAACCAATTGTATTATTTAGTGCAACGTATAAATCCTAATCTTAGTTTAATTCCAGCAAAAAGAAAAAAAAACAAACCAAGCACTACTTGAGCAAGGCTAAAATCATCATAACACACACAAATTAGAAGGAATTTAGATGATAGCTAACTAAAGGGAATTTAGATGCATAATTATAAGGGAGGTAATTGGTAACTAAATCCTCTAAAGGCTGAGGTAGCAACCTTAAGCACGCTTTTGATGTGGGCTTCGCTAATTTCAACTCAATTTCTAGCCCATCTCCTTTGCAGTTTCTCAATCACTACACACATACATGTGCTTTCACACACACAAACACTCATAGGATCATCATAATACTGAACAATATGCTTTTCCACGAACAAATTATGATTTCAGAGTTCAGACACATGGCTCATGATTTAAAAAAACAAATGAAAGTTTCCTTAAAACAGAAAAGGAAAACCCAAACAAGCATGCCCAAAAAATACACATGCACATGTACGCAGATCACATATGTATAGGCTGCCAAACACATCTCAAATAACACAGGAAAGAAAACATGCAGAGATAGTACTCTATGTACATGTAGGACCATGTATGATACAGTCAAGACGAAAAGTACAAGAGTTGTTATAATACCTGGTTAGAGCATAATCCCTGAATCCATTAATCAGGCCCCGAGGTTCCAGTGTTCCTATGCATCCACGCAAACGAGGCTCACTACCATTCACCACTTTCTTCCAAGTAACGAACAATGGACTGAGACCAAAGCATTGTTAATGTCAGATGAGAACATTGAAAGAATCAATGTCCTGCTTTATAAGACATAAAGCAATCCACACACTCTTACGATTTAAGTTAAGTTCCCAACTTCACCCACACATTCCCAAACCACCCCCCCAAAACACACACAGAGATATATAGATTCTATTAGCAGAAGGAAACATGAAACTAATATTACTGGCTCTTTATCACTCATAACCCCAACGACAAAGGGTAATATGAAAAGCACATGATACATAATTGGAGTCAATGCAATATTTAAACTAAAAGCAAATAAATCTCAAACCAAGTATTGGTAAAAGAAACTGCAAGATGTATAGCCTAGTTGGTACGTACACCACTCTTCTAAAAAGAAGGTGTCAAGTTCAAAACTTCCAGTCCCTAAATGTCATAACTGGTATGAGAAAATTATTAGATCTATCTATCCTTTGTCTGGCCCAAGAAAATACATAAAAGAACAAGGGAAAAAATAGTTATAGGAGTCCCCGCATGGTCCAAGAAAATTGTGGTCATTTAACATTTGTTGCTATACTTTTTCCTCCACTGTTGGATTAAGATCGAACAGTGAGCGACCACAATTTCCTTGAACCATAGGGTCTAGGAGACTAATAGTCACAGACACAACACAAACTGAAACTGTGCTCTTGCTTTTGCAAATGACTGCACT
This sequence comes from Cydonia oblonga, assembly GCA_015708375.1. Lineage (NCBI taxonomy): Eukaryota > Viridiplantae > Streptophyta > Magnoliopsida > Rosales > Rosaceae > Cydonia > Cydonia oblonga. The sequence continues at coordinate 2,443 of JADOBS010302028.1, forward strand.
TTACTATAAAAATAACAACACTGCAAAAATAGGAACGATTCACTCAACAAGTTCATTCTCATAGACAATCACAAAGCCAATGCTAGAAGCTAAGCCAGCACACCGAGCAGGCTCCAATAAAGGGCCTCCACAGCTCTACCTCCTCCTGCATATTGAAGCACATTACCTAATCTAAATGGGCTTCCATCAAGTATCGAACTAATCATCCATCCTATCCCCTATTACGAAAATACGGGACCAATCCACGCGGCCTTCCAACACCACACTCATAATTTACCGACCGACGAAAATGAATGTTGTTTTGAATGCCAATACAGATAAGCTGTACTGTACATGGATGAGCTAATGTACTTTGGGAAAATTCAGCAATGGCATGAGAAAATCATCTTGATCAAAGCAAAGCCACTGAGACTGGTTCAATCATTAAACATAAAAAATAAAAATAAAAAAATTTATATATTTGTAGTTCATAGTAGAAGAAAAATAAAACAGAATTATAGTAAAATCTATCTATGCAATAAAATAAAAAAATGAAGCCACCCCACTAAATGCAATCTCAAGAATCTGCAGCACAAGTAAAACCATGGCAACAGATTATTCTAGAAAAATTATATATAATAAAATTGAAAAGAAATTGTGTACCTGCGTGCGTTTGAGTGAGATTGTATTATGTATATGTGTGCGTGTGTGTGTGTGTATGTATAGAGAGAGAGAGAGAGAGAGTACTGCTGGCCGTCGTCGAAGGCTGGGGGAGCAGGTTGTTGGGTGCTGTAGTGAGCGAGGAGAGTATCGAAGCAGTAAGCCACCATGTCCTTGTCCGCCGACACCATTTTGGTTAAATATATAATCGGTATGAATGATCGGTTAGTTCGTGTTTGATTTGATCCTTGAAATTAGGGTTTGTGGGAAAGGAAGAATGGAAGTATAAAAACCAAACTTGTTTGGTCCCAGAAGAACCTGCAAGAAGCCAGAAATAATTGAAAGAGAGAAGAAAGCAGGAAAAAGAAAAAGTAGAAATATTTCTTTTCTTTGCTCGAGCTTCCACCATCCTCAAGTAACCGAAAAGAAAAAATTAAAAATTATTTCCCTTGGACTACGATGTAGGGTTGAACTTCATCAGCGGTTAATTTAACAAAATGTATTATTTGATATTTACTATAAATTAAGTAGGTTTGGTTTGGTACAATTGAATTTTGATTAGAACTCATATTGGTTTGGGTTAAGGGACCTCTTGGGTATGGCAAACCAAACCAAACTCAATAAATGATCAGATTGGGTCTGAGCATTCTTTTTTAATTATATCTTGATCAATAGGGTTTGAAATTGAAGCTAATTTTCACACGTCATTTGAAATTGAAGCTAATTTTCACACATCAATTGAAGTCTCTCACATACTCTTATTTGATTTATTCAGCCGGGTTTAAAAAATGTCTTAAAAGTTAGCATTTTACTTCTTGTTGGCTAGAAATTTAATGAACGGGATACAAAATACCCAACTTGGTTGGAGAACGTAAACAAAAATGTCAATTTACATATTTTCTTACATTAGGAGATGGGCCTTGTTAGAATGAAATCAAAAATTTACATATTTCCATTGAAGTGGAACTCATATTTACAGGTTCCAAAAACGTAAATGAAATGTAAACGTAACTTGTACATGCCCATTGAAGATGCCCTTGAAGGATTTGCTTCTATCATGCTGGATGCTAAGAATATCATTACGAAGACTTGCACACGTTCAACGTATTTATCGAGAAGCAAATATAATTGCGGAACATGAATCGGCTTCAATAGGAAACCATGAATCAAATACTTTTAATCTGGTTTAGTAATTTTCCGTTCTACGAAGATTTGTAAAGTATAAATTTCAAGAGGCTGCATTGTTCCCGTTTTGAAAAATCATTGCCTTATCAAATTATATCGAGACATGAAAAAGATTCAACAAAAGACAAACAAATTCACTATCTGATATACGTCAAGCAATACGTGGAGTTTAACTCCCAAACAATGAAAAAGTACACTCCGTAGAAGTACGAGGCCAGTTCTCCTAAACCCAATGGTCCAAGAATATTATGATCACCGACTGTTCGATCTTAATCCAAGATGGAGAAAAAAGTACACCAACAAAGTTAAAATGACCATGCATCGGTCAATTAAGACCGAATGGTAAGTGACCACAATTTCCTTCAACCATGGAGTCTAAGAGAACAAGACTGGTAATAGGACATTCTTACCATATGAATCTCAAAATTCAAACTTTGCAAGCAGAAAACGGCAAGAACCAATACCATCGAAACTGTATTCTTTCCAGATGCAATCCAACAGTAAATATGAAAGAAAATTTGAACCTGGAATCGCAACCATGCCCAAATTTACATAATCCTGTATCAAGCATTTCCACAGTAAATACTAAATATCAACAAAGGGAGGCACGTCATCAATAATTTACGAGCCTATCTATATTTCTACATGTGTACAAACTATACATATCGAGAAGGGTGATATCGAGAAGGGTGTGACACGAACACATATATGACGAGGGGTTAGGCAACTGTTAAAATAGGGAGTCTAAGCTTTAACAATAATGTACAACAACACTAGCATTGTGCTATGTATGTACAACATAATATCTATCACCTTGTCAATCACTTCCAAACCTTAATTGCCCCATCTCTACCGCTTGATATTAAGTGTCTCTGATTTAACTTAACCGAGGCCAATGATAGGATTGAATCGTGGTGGCAGCCAGCAGAATCAGTGGCAGCAGCCGCAAGAACTGCCTTGGCTGTCAGCTTTGATGTTAGAGGTCGTCTTTTTGTCTCCTATATTTAAACCAAAAACCAGTTCAAGAATTACGTACCAAATTAAAATAATAATAGTAACTTTCTTCAACTTAGCAACTGATCTAGTGTCCTATTAGTTACAACGCAAACACTGAGACCAGGAACACAATAGAACAACGACCTGCGACATAAAGTTTAAGCAGCTTATAAAAGAAATATAATAACAGCAAGCACACCCTGTTGCCAGTTCCATGAAAGTTCTTTGAAACTACCAAGTCATTTTACTTTAACTGTGGTTTTAGGAGGATAAAGTTAAATAATCTAAAGATCGACCATATCATACCCTTCCACCGAGGATAGTTTACTATGGCACCTCATTTCATAGATATATGATTACAACTGATTAATCATACCTGCACAACTTGCACACCAAAGCTAGATCTTGTTGCATAGAAATCATCATTACCGACTCCCTTCAAGTTTGGCCCACAAATTGAGTAACTTCGATCGGGGCTGCAATATATGGATAAAGCCAATTAGATAACAAGACCCCTTAGTAAACCAAGAAAGTACTATTGAACTTGTGTACAAACCTGTAATGATCCCATCGACGTATCTTCAAATCGGTTCCTCCAGTTATCAAATCACCCCCAGGTAAGGGCAGCAATGAACGGATGCCAGGAAGACGAGAAGTGGGTTCATTTAGTTCTTCAACTCTGTAGTGGGGATTGCCATTCCGTCTCAGATCTGGTTTGGAACTTTTACTTGATGACTTAGCCAAGGCCCAAGGCACTTCAGACATTTCAGCATCACTTTCGTAACTTGCCGCTCTCAGCACCTGCAGGAAGAAAAAAATGAATATCCATCTCAACATTTGAACAAATGAAGGTAGACTTAACAAAAAAGGGGCCGTGTGTAGGCAATGAAAATAAAAAATAAAAAAGAGAGAAATAATAAGCATTTAAAAGGTTTGGTAAAACTCAAAGGCTGAACAGACCATCCAAGGACCAAGAGGCACTTGATAGTTTTGTCTATAGAAATTTAACCTTTTTCTTAATCAACAAATTACCATCTCCAAAGTAAAAATTTGCATAATCCAATCTTAAGCACCCTCAAGTTTTGCATTTCTATTGGTTATGGGGTTCATGAGGGCGAGGGAGAAGCAGGGGGCTGATTCTAGGAGTCATCAAGAATCAGTAAAATAAAAATCTGGACGACAAGAAACTAATATACTAACATTCAGCTAGTCTGAAGAAAAGAAGTTGGAAATTTTGGTAAACCACAGAGTAAAACCAGCAATCCTTCAATTTTAACCTAAAAGAGAGTGCATGGATGAAACCACATAATGCCTCTTTAACACTCCAATTCATGATTTCTGCCCAAACCCCATCCTGCTTTTATAAAATAAGATCTGATCTTTGCTTTCAGTTTTCTTTGTTTTTACGCTTTGAAAAAAAGGGCAACCAGAGGAGTGTAATCTATGCATACGATTTTATCATCTAACTTTTCCAGTACAATCCATATCTAATATCTAAGAAAATTTATATAAGATGATTTCTGTGTTAGTGCAAACCAATAAAAGAGAATTTTTATGTACCTGGTGGCAGCTTCCATTTTCAGCATTCCAAAGAGAAACTTCGTTGCAACCTGCAGCAACATAAATAAGGGGCCTTGCAGCAGCAGACACAGAGGCATTAGGTGGAGGAAGAAAAAGGCACATTTTCTCTATAGGGCAAACAGAAGAATACTGCCATGAGTTTACAGGAATAAGGAACCTCATATCCCAAAGAGTCAGCACACCCCTTGAAGATCCAGACACAAACCAATTTTCACAGGAGCCTGTTACCAGCGAAGACACATAGCCCTCCTCAGGAGTTGCTCTCAATGTCCAAGAATTGGTGTTCAACCTTGTATCCCAAAGATGGATACCACAATTTTGGGTGCTGTACATAACCATCTGATTTGTGCAGTTATCCGCTGAGAAATTCAACAAGCTCAATATGGCACCTTCCTTTATATCCTTCTTCTTGATATCAGCAACACCTGAATACTTTTCAACCACATTACCAAGTCCCCTGGAGATGTAATCAACAGAAAACATATGTATCATGCCATCACATGCTCCTACAACAACTCGAGCAGACCCCCGGAGCATTGCACTGCACAGTGCACGGCTTCCCTCTAGATGATAAGTCAACCTTGACCGAAATGATATGTCCTTTTCCAACTTTCTTGAATCCCACACCTTAACAGTGGAATCATCAGATGCGCTCACAAAAAAGCTATGATCAGTTGAAATGGCTATGTCATTGACAGCAGACCGATGTTCTTGCAGGTGAGCAACCAACACCCCACGAGGCCTCCAACCAGAGTCTGGAATTGATGAATTTCGTGCGGAAGACGGCATTCCTGTTAGATCACTTGAAGTGGATGCATCTTCCAAGGGTATGGTACCTCCTTTTGTAGTGCCAGATAATCCCATATTTTGAAGCTTGCTATTAGCAAAGGCGGTTTGATCATTATCCCTACCATCTGGCTCATGTACAACTCTATAGAACTGTTTGGAACCATTGCCGAAATTGAATGATCCTGACACAAGCTTAGGTGCTGGAACAGAACTAGCCAAACTAAATGATTTATTTACTGGCTCCATCCAAGGCATGGCAGATGCACCAATTCCTACTGAAGGAGAATCAGATGCTGGAGGAGGAACTCCCGCTGCTCGCTTGTCCATGCTAAAGGAGTATAAAGGTAAGCCAACTGATGATTTATCGCACATGAAGCTATTCACATAACTTCCCTGTGGCCACATAAAACCTGAAAATTGCATTTTTTCAGAGGACAAAGGATCGTGAATGTCAACTGTGCTAGAAGCACGTGTAAAGCTTCCCATACTTCTCAACTTATCCTCACCATCATCACATTCAGTTAACTCTCCTTGTTGCAAGGCCTTTCCGGTAAGTTTATGATTTTCAGGACTTTGGTGCTTGTCTGGCCAGCTCCTTGTTGAACTCAGTTCCTCAACCCCTTGCTGAAGCAAATCAACACTTTCCCATTGTTTAGACTGAGGCCAAGAGTTGTACCATATCTTTCTCTGTCTTTCCAACATGTCTGAACTCCTTGCCTTTTCTAGAACTTGGTAAAAAACCTGTCTTGAGACTGGAGGTTTTAAAGACGAAAGGAGAGCCTTTTCAGAAGCAAGAGATGCTGGCTGTCTGCGGAGTAAGGGCCGAATAACAGGGGCTAGAAAGACATAGGAATCTACAGCACCTAAGCTTTCACTGCTGGCTGCAATAAAAGTGACAGCTGACCTTCTTACCCACTGACTGGGATAGCATAACAATGGAAATGCACGCTCAATCATTTCTAGAAGTATCCTCTTCCTCAAGAAACCACTTTTGCACAAAATGGCCAGACAGTCCAATGCATTGACAATGACAGCCTCTGTTACATCACTTACAGCCTGCTCAATATAAGGTAAAAGATATTCTTCCACACTTCTTTGACCCACAAAGAAACACACATACACAATTTGCCCATAGAATACTGCTCTCAGCTGCTCATCTCGATCATTCAGAAAAGCAGGGAGAATGGGTAACAAAAAATCATTACTCTGTCTCTGGCCAAAGAAGCAGCATAGGTTGCTAATGTCCTGAAGGAGTGCTCTCCTGATATTTGGAGTTTGCTTTGGACCCATAACAAGTTCTTGAATGACCTCAGCTATAGATTTCCTCAACACTGCAAGCTGTGCATCGCTATTCACCCTCTGCAGTTGACCAGATGTCTCACTAGATGATACCAGCGGCTTTTTTGCAGAAGTTAATTCATCAAGTACCCCAGCCTCACTCAAGCGTATTGAGTGAACCAAGAAACCATAAGCAGTTAATGCCAGCTTAGCTATATTACTGGCATAACATATTCTCACGCTTTCCTCTGGGTCATCGGGAAGCATGGAAAGCATTGGCAATATATACTCCGGAAAAATTTTTGCATCACTGGGAGGAAAATCCCGGACTAGAGGGAGAATGTCACACAACGTCTCCAAGGCAGCACAACGCACAATTGCAGCTGAATCTGAAAGCATTGCAACAACATATGGAATTACACGTTGCAAACGATCTTCATCATCAATGTACAAGGCAGACGATTTCAGCAAGAGTATGGCCCTCCTCCTTAAATGAGGCAATTTTACATTACGTATGCAGGAACAGAGCAGTGAGGTAATCAGAACCATGCCCTCACATCTGATACTGTCTTCAGGTAATGGCAGAAACGGCATGCCAAAGGTATCTGACTGGCTGTCATACTTGGACATCAATGAATTAAAATCATTCAATGTAATCTTTTTCAGAAAAGGATGATCGTTTCTCCTAAATGCATTGGAGATAGACTGAAGTAAATCACCAGGAGATTGCATGCCATAGTTTCCAAGATTCGGGGAAAACGCAGAATCAGGAACATCATTCAGCATTGGCTTGGTACCAGAGTAATTATTACTTTGTTTAACATCCCGAAGAAGAGTATTGATATCACCAAGAAGTTCTAATTGATCACATTTTAAGCCTTTACCCATCTCTTCTCTCTTTGGAAACACGCTCTTTGTCAAACCTTTGTTCTGCATTCCAACCGCCTCCTGAGAAGTTCTACCACTAAGGGCATTGGCACTTGAAGGAGTTCCCAGTCCATTTCCAGTGTCCTCAGTTGACCTACTGCTCATCATTTGTTTAAGTATCTCATGAAAAACACTCTGGCAAAGTGCAACCTATATACAATAATTACAGAGTAAAATATTACTTTAACATGAGTTCCAAAAATTATGAAGTGCCAGTCTTAAATATTATGTACCAACATTTCTTACCCTCATATCTGAATGAAGGGGATTCCAGAAACAATGAAAATTATGCAGAAATGGAGAGAAGTAACTTGGAAACACAACAGTTGTATACTCCTGCAGGTAGCTATCAGCAGAAAGTCTCAACTCTGGTTCCAACTGAATCATATGAAGTATCATCTTGCGAATCCCAGAATCTGGTATCTGCATTCAGAGTGCATATAATAACCATGTACATCAGTTAGGCAACACTAGAACAAGTAAGATGAAATATAATAACCAAGGGTTGTCCAAAATATAAGGTTCAAGACTAGAGAAGCAACTAGATAAGGAGTAACATAAAACACAGAGATGTGATGAAAACTCAAACAGAATTGTATACTTAGTACCGAGAGAGTACCTTTTCAAGAAGTTGGCTAGGATCGTACTGCCCTCTACGATAAGCAAGAAGTTGAGAGAGTTCGAATAGTGGCTGGCCCTCAAGGAAAAGCTCAGCAATTACACACCTAAAACAACATCGTGAGTATGATGATGCATCCCAAGAGGAAATCATAATGATTGTGGTGATGATTAAGCATGAGCACATTTTCATTCGGGCTTTGACAATGCAAGGGTTAACTTGACATATATCATTATCATTCTATATCTGAGATTTCAACTTCAAATTTGACATAAAAATGAAACAGTCATGCTCTGAAAAGAGAGATCCTAACATCACAAAAGCTCACCCTACAGCAAATATGTCCATAGATGGTCTTAATGGTGCATCTTGTGCAACCTGCATCTCACCTCCATGCTCATAAAATCTCTGAAAAATGAAGGCATTTGAATAAACTTAATATTGTAAACGTGTTATTAACGAAAGTATACATCATGACTGGTTAGTAAGATCTTTCTTAAAATTAGTGGTCAAACTTCTAAGTTGACTCCTAAAAGACGCAGAAAAAAGCTATTCAATAAATTTAGTATATTTAGATGCATAACAAGATGTTATAAATGGCCAAGTGAGTGACATAAACCATAGCCCGGTGCAAATAAATACATTTTACTAGGATTCGTACTGCATTGGAATTTGTATAATTGCTCAAATTTTGTTCCAGGATAGCAGCTACATTATCAAATCCACAAACCCACTCCAATCAAGCCGGATCTTAGGACTGCAAGCCGTATCCCTTTTATGAGCATATATGTTCATGATGTATGCACATAATTACATAAACGCTTACAACATCAGAAAAAAAGACAGAAAATGTATAAAAGTGGGCACCTTCTTGGTAGAGAAATGGAAAGAAAGCGAACGCAGAAGAGAGATAGAAAGGCGAACCTCGGGAGCAAGATAACAAAGCCTTCTTCCTCCAGTGTCAAAGAAAAAAGAGAAATCAGAAGGATCGTCATATGGTATGTAGGTGGGTTTGAAAGATGCGAAGTCAGCAAGGTAAAGCCAATTCCAAGAAGTCACCAATACATTCTCGCACTTAATATCACCTAATACGACAAAAAATAGAAAACCAATAAGACATTGACAAGATAACACTGGTGAAGTTCCAGCACTAAACTGAACTGACCGTGACATATTCCTTTGTCATGGCACTGCTTCAGAGCAAGAAGTAACTGCATCAACCACCACAAAACAAAACGCTCAGCAGAACTACAAACATTACAAACTTAAAAATCAGGGAAGACAGACAGAGGGCGGGTGAGAAAGAGAGACCTGAAAAGCCAACCATTTCTTCTCGATTAGACTGAGAAAAGGGCGTGTGCTTAATCGATCGTGCAGATTGTTGAAGAAGAATTGCCTCACGAGATAAGCTGCTTTATCTGTCTCTTGCCAAAACTGCAAGAACAAGACATCGGGGGTACCATATACTCAAAAGTTTGCTTCTTTATAAACTTGGAAACATCAATGTATGGTATGATACTACTCAGAAACATCAAAACAACTCAGACCCACTTGAAAACATCAGCTTCCAAGCAAAACCCAGGAGTTTTAGCATTAATTAAACTCATATGCTATAGTAATACATAAATTAAACTAATTGAAAGTTGACTAATCCTGTTTATGCTAATCAAAAGAAACGGGAAAAGGACCTGGAAGGGCCAAACGTGAGGGTGATCGAGAGCACGGAAGGTGTCCTTGATGTGGAAAAGACGGCGCTCGTATTCGCGGAGATCAATGGAGTCGCCGCGCTTGAAATAGACCTTGACGAGGACCAAACCCTCGTCGTGCTTGCACTCAATCGACTTGATGAAGCGGCTCCGCCCTAGAACCTCCTTCAGGACCAGGTTGTATGACGACGGCAAGTCGTGGAGGTAGTACTCCGACGCCGACACTTGCGTCGTTCGAGCGATCTTGTTCCCCATCGATTTTCCCTTTGCCTTTGCCTCCCAATCCGCAATCAATTAGGGCTTAACATTAAACTTTGGGGGCACGCAACCTCCTAGACCGATTGAATGACAAAAAAATGGGGAATTTAGAGCTTAGGATTTCTGCATGTCGGAGGGAGTGGGAAGCGGAACATGAGGGGCGGACTATGACCCAGGTCCCAGCCCAACCAGGCTTATTACACCATCTCCAACCGAATGGCTCGTTTTAACCGTCTACTTCTTCAATAACTTAATATTTTAATAAACAATGCAGCATTTGGTTTTTCAAAAAATTAATATTTGAATGAATAATACAGAGTTATATTTTTTAACATCTTCAACCGAGAAGCAAGAGGACTATAGGCCAAACATAGTCATGTGACAAAAAAACCATATACAATCGAGGAGTATAGAATGTAAATAATTGAAATAAAATAAGATAAGATAGTATACGATGGTGAAAAATATGTGAAAAATGATACAGAAAAAAATTATAAATAAAAAAAAAACGTCAAAAAAAATAGTGGGCTAGGCATAAAAATAAAAAGTGGGCTGGAACAAAAAAAAAACAAGTGGGCTGAGCAAGTGGAAAAGAACCAAAAATAAAATAAAGTGGGCTAGCCAGCGAGCTAGTTGGCTGGCTGAAGATAGCCAGCCGGTTGGCTGTTTTTTGTCCCATAGGCCTCATGAGCTCTAGCCCTCGGTTGAAGATAATTTTCAAGCTATTTTTGATCATATGAACCCTTCGATTGAAGTTGGCCTTACA
>JADOBS010302029.1:0-13187 GCA_015708375.1 Cydonia oblonga
AGTTCTCAAAAGCTCAAATGCTTATTTGGGGTCAAAAGTACGCTATTTTTGCATTCGGAGTGTATTTGCACTGTTTTAAGAATTCGTGCGATAAAACGAGTGTGCGTTTCACACGCTTTGGAATTTAAGTGAATAAACACATATGATACGCTTCTAAGATTTTAAAACTGAGTTCTCAAGTGATGAAATGTTTATTTGGGGTCAAAAGTACACTATTTTTCGATTTGGAGTGTATTTGCACTGTTTTAACCGTTCGTGAGATAAAACGAGTGTGCGTTTGACACGCTTTGGAACTTAAGCAAATAAACACATATGATACACCTCTAAGACTTTAAAACTGAGTTCTCAAAAGATCAAATGCTTATTTGGGCTCAAAAGGATACTATTTTCCGATTTGGAGTGTATTTGCACTGTTTTAAGCATTCGTGCGATAAAACAAGTGTGCGTTTGACAAGCTTTGGAATTTAAACGAATAAACAAATATGATACACTTGTCAGACTTTGAGATTAAGTTCTCAAAAGATCAAATTCTTATTTGGTGTCAAAAGTACACTATTTTTCGATTTGGAGTGTATTTGCTCTATTTTAAGCATTCATGCGATGAAACGAGTGTGCGTTTGACACGCTTTGGAACTTAAGCAATTAAACACGTATGATATGCTTCTAAGACTTTAAAACTGACTTCTCAAAAGATCAAATGCTTACTTGGTTTCAAAAGTACACTATTTTTTTATTTGTGCGATAAGACAAGTGTGCGTTTGACACACTTTGGAATTTAATTGAATAAACAAATATGATACACTTGTCAGACTTTGAGATTAAGTTCTCAAAAGATCAAATGCTTATTTGGGGTCAAAAGTACACTATTTTTCGATTTGGAGTGCATTTGCACAGTTTTAAACATTCGTATGATAAAACGAGTGTGCGTTTGACACGCTTTGGAATTTTAGCGAATAAAGACATATGATATGCTTCTAAGACTTTAAAATTGAGTTGTCAAAAGATCAAATGCTTATTTGGGGTCAAAAGTACACTATTTTTCGATTTGGAGTGTAGTTGCATTGTTTTAAGCATTCGAGCCATAAAACGAGTGTGCGTTTGACACGTTTTGGAATTTAAGAGAATAAACACATATTATACGCTTCTAAGACTTTAAAACTGAGTTCTCATAATATCAAATTCTTATTTGGGGTCAAAAGGACACTATTTTTCGATTTGAATGTTTGTTTGTACTATTTTAAGAATTCAGGAGATAGAACGTGTGTGCGTTTAAAGTTCTTTGGAATTTAATCGAATAAATACATATGATACGCTTGTAAGACTTTAAAACTAGGTTCTCAGAAGATCAAATGCTTATTTGGGGTCAAAAGAAACTATTTTTCGATTTGGAGTGTATTTGCAACATTTTAAGCATTCGTGCGATAAAACGAGTGTGCGTTTGACACGCTTTGGAACTTAAGCAATTGAACACATATGATATGCTTCTAAGACTTTAAAACTGACTTCTCAAAAGATCAAATGCTTACTTGGTTTCAAAAGTACACTATTTTTTTATTTGTGCGATAAGACAAGTGTGCGTTTGACACTTTGGAATTTAATTGAATAAACACATATGTTACTATTCTAAGACTTTAAGATTAAGTTCTTGAGAGATCAAATGCTAATTTGGGGGCAAAAGTACACTATTTTTCGATTTGGAGTGTATTTGCACTGTTTTAAGCATTCGTTCGATAAAACGACTGTGTGTTTAACCCGCTTTGGAACTCAAGCAAATAAACAAGTATGATATGCTTCTAAGACTTTAAAACTAAGTTCTCAAAAGATCAAATGCTTATTTGGGGTCAAAAGAAACGATTTTTCGATTTGGAGTGTATTTGCTACATTTTAAGCATTCGTGCAATAAAACGAGTGTGCGTTTGACAGTCTTTGGAATTTAACCAAATAAACACATATGATACGCTTCCAAGACTTTAAAATTGAGCTCTCAAAAGATCAAATGCTTATTTGGTGTCAAAAGTACACTATTTTTGTATTTGGAGTGTATGTGCACTGTTTTAAGCATTCGTGCCATAAAACAAGTGTGTTTGACACGCTTTGGAATTTAAGTGATTAAACACATATGATACGCTTCTAAGCCTTTAAGATTAAGTTTTCAAGAGATCAAATGCTTATTTGGGGTCAAAAGTACACTATTTTTTGATTTGGAGTGTATTTGCACTGTTTTAAGCATCCGTGAGATAAAAGAGTGTGCGCTTGAAGTGCATTGGAATTTAAGCGAATAAATACATATGATACGCTTCTCCTTTAAGATTAAGTTCTCAAAAGACCAAATTCTTATTTGGGATCAAAAGTACACTATTTTTTTATTTGGAGTGTATTTGCACTGTTTTAAGCGTTCGTGAGATAAAACGAGTGTGCGTTTGACATACTTTGGAATTTAATCGAATAAACACATATGATATGCTTCTAAGACTTTAAAACTGACTTCTCAAAAGCTCAAATATTTATTTGGGGTCAAAAGTACGCTATTTTTGGATTTGGAGTGCATTTGCACTTTTTTAAGCATTCATGCCATAAAACAAGTGTGAGTTTGAAGTTCTTTGGAATTTAAGAAAATAAATACATATGATACGCTCCTCAGTGTTTAAGATTAAGTTCTCAAAAGATCAAATTCTTATTTGGGGTCAAAAGTACACTATTTTTCGATTTGGAGTGTATTTGCTCTGTTTTAAGCATTCATGCAATAAAACGAGTGTGCGTTTGACACGCTTTGGAACTTAAGCAAATAAACACGTATGATACTCTTCTAAGATTTTAAAACTGACTTCTCAAAAGATCAAATGCTTATTTGGTGTCAAAAGTACACTATGTTTCGAGTTGGTGTGTAGTTGCACTGTTTTATGCATTAGTGCGATGCAACGAGTATGCGTTCGACACACTTTGGAACTTTAGTGAATAAACACATATAATAAGCTTCTAAGACGTTAACATTAAGTTCTCGCAAAATTAAATGCTTTTTTGGGGTCAAAACTACACTATTTTTCGATTTGGAGAGTAGTTGCATTGTTTTAAGGATTCGTGCGATAAAACGAGTGTGCGTTTCACACACTTTAGAATTTAATTGATTAAACACATATGATACGATTCTAGGACTTTAAGAATAAGTTCTTGAGAGCTCAAATGCTTATATGGGGTCAAAAGTTCGCTATTTTTGGATTTGGAGTGTAGTTGCACTGTTTTAAGCATACATGCGATAAAACGAGTGTGCGATCGACACACTTTGGAACTTTAGCAAATAAACACATATAATAAGCTTCTAAGATGTTAAAAATGAGTTCTCGCAAGATCAAATGCTTACTTGGGGTCAAAAGTACACAATTTTTGGATTTGAAGTGTATTTGCACTGTTTTAAGTATCTGTGCGATAAAACGAGTGTGCGTTTGAAGTGCGTTGGAATTTAAGCGAATAAATACATATGATACGCTTCTCAGACTTTAAGATTTAGTTCTCCAAAGATCAAATTCTTATTTGGGATCAAAAGTACACTATTTTGGATTTGGAGTGTATTTGCACTGTTTTAAGCATTCGTGCCATAAAACGTGTGTGCGTTTGACACGCTTTGGAATTTAAGCGATAAACACATATGATAAACTTCTAAGACTTTAAAACTGAGTTCTCAAAAGATCAAATGCTTATTTGGGGTCAAAAGGACACTATTTTCCGATGTGGAGTGTATTTGTACTGTTTTAAGCATTCGTGCCATAAAACGAGATTGCGTTTGAAGTGCTTTGGAATTTAAGTGAATAAATACAAATGATACGCTTCTCAGACATTAAGATTAAGTTCTCAACGAATAAATTCTTATTTGGGGTCAAAAGTACACTATTTTTCGATTTAGAGTGTATTTGCTCTGTTTTAAGCATTCATGCGATAAAACGAGGGTGCGTTTGACACGCTTTGGAACTTAAGCAAATAAACACATATGATATGCTGCTAAGACTTTAAAACTAACTTCTAAAAAGATACAATGCTTATTTGGTGTCAAAAGTACACTATTTTTCGGTTCGGACTGTTGCTGCACTGTATTAAGCATTCGTGCGATAAAACAAGTGTGCGTTTCACAAACTTTCGAATTTAATTGAATAAACGCATATGATACGATTCTAAGACTTTAAGATTAAGTTCTTGAGAGAACAAATGCTTTTCTGGGGTCAAAAGTACACTATTTTTGGATTTGGAGTGTATTTGCACAGTTTTAAGCATTCGTGCCATAAAACAAGTGTGCGTTTGACACGCTTTGGAATTTAAGCGAATAAACACATATGAAATACTTTTAACACTTTAAACTGAGTTCTCAAAAGATCAAATGCTTATTTGGGGTTAAAAGTACACTATTTTTCGATTTGGAGTGTATTTACACTGTTTTAAGCATTCGTGCGATGAAACGAGTGTGCGTTTGACACGCTTTGGAATTTAAGCGTTTAAAAATATATGATATGGTTCTAAGAGTTTAAAACTGAGTTCTCAAAAGATCAAATGCTTATTTGGGGTCAAAAGGACACTATTTTACGATTTGGAGTGTATTTACAATGTTTTAAGCATTCGTGCGATAAAACGAGTTTGCGTTTGACACGCTTTGGAATTTAATTGAATAAACACATATGATACGATTCTAAGACTTTAAGATTAAGTTCTTGAGAGATCAAATGCTTATTTGGGGTCAAAAGTATGCTATTTTTCGATTTGGAGTGTATTTGCACTGTTTTAAGCATTCGTGCGATAAAATGAGTGTGCGTTTGACACGCTTTGGAATTGAATAAACACATATGATATGCTCCTAAGACTTTAACACTGAGTTCTCAAAAGATCAAATGCTTAATTGGGGCCAAAAGTACACTATTTTTCGATTTGGAGTGTATTTGTACCGTTTTAAGCATTTGTACGATAAAACGAGTGTGCGTTTGACACGCTTTGGAATTTAAGTGAATAAACACATTTGTTACACTTGTAAGACTTTAAAATTGAGTTCTTAAAAGATCAAATTCTTATTTGGGGTCAAAACTACACTATTTTTCAATTTGGAGTGTATTTGCACTGTCTTAAGCATTCGTGCCATAAAACGAGCGTGCGTTTGACACGCTTTGGAATTTGAGAGAATAAACAGATATGATACGGTTCTAAGAGTTTAAAACTGAGTTCTCAAAAGATGAAATGCTTATTTGGGGTCAAAAGTACACTATTTTTCAATTTGGACTGTATTTGCAATGTTGTAAGCATTTGTGCCATAAAACGAGTGTAGGTTTGACACGCTTTGGAATTTAAGCGAGAAACACATATGATACACTTCTAAGACTTTAAAACTGAGTTCTCAAATGATCCAATGCGTATTTGGGGTCAAAAGGACACTATTTTCCGATTTGGAGTGTATTCGCAAAGTTTAAAGCATTCGTGAGATAAAACAAGTGTGCCTTTGAAAAGCTTTGGAATTTGAACGAATAAACACATACGATACACTTCTAAGAATTTAAGATTAACTTCTTAAAAGATCAAATTCTTATTTGGGGTCGAAAGTACACTATTTTTCGATGTGGAGTGTATTTGCACTGTTTTAAGCATCCGTGCGGTAGAACGAGTTTGCATTTGAAGTGCTTTGGAATTTAAGCGAATAAATACATATGATACGCTTCTCAGACATTAAGATTAAGTTCTCAAAGAAAAAATTCTTATTTGGGGTCAAAAGTACACTATTTTTCGATTTGGAGTTTTGCTCAGTTTTAAGCATTCATGCGATAAAACAAGTGTGCGTTTGACACGCTTTACAATTTAAGTCGTTTGGCACGCTTTACAATTTAAGTGAATAAACACATATGATACACTTCTAAGACTTTAAAATTGAGTTCTCAAAAGATCAAATGCTTATTTGGGGTCAAAAGTACAGTATTTTTCGATTTGGAGTGTATTTGCACTGTCTTAAGCATTCGTGCCATAAAACGTGCGTGCGTT
Organism: Cydonia oblonga; assembly: GCA_015708375.1. NCBI lineage: Eukaryota > Viridiplantae > Streptophyta > Magnoliopsida > Rosales > Rosaceae > Cydonia > Cydonia oblonga. The sequence goes on from JADOBS010302029.1 coordinate 6,004, forward strand.
TGATACGCTTTGGAATTTAAGCGAATAAACAGATATGATACGGTTCTAAGAGTTTAAAACTGAGTTCTCAAAAGATCAAATGCTTATTTGGGGTCAAAAGTACACTATTTTTCGATTTGGAGTGTATTTGCAATGTTTTAAGCATTCGTGCCATAAAACGAGTGTACGTTTGACACGCTATGGAATTTAAGCGAGAAACACATATGATACACTTCTAAGACTTTAAAACTGAGTTCTCAAAAGATCAAATGCTTATTTGGGGTCAAAAGGGCACTATTTTCCGATTTGGAGTGTATTTGCAATGTTTTAAGCATTCATGAGATAAAACAAATGTGTGTTTGACAAGCTTTGGAATTTAAACGAATAAACACATATGATACACTTCTAAGAATTTAAGATTAACTTCTCAAAAGATCAAATTCTTATTTGGGGTCGAAAGTACACTATTTTTCGGTTCGGAGCGTAGTTGCACTGTTTTAAGCATTCGTGCGATAAAACAAGTGTGCGTTTGCCACACTTTCGAATCTAATTGAATAAACGCATATGATACGATTCTAAGACTTTAAGATTAAGTTCTTGAGAGATCAAATGCTTATTTTGGGTGAAAAGTACACTATTTCTCGATTTGGAGTGTATTTGCACAGTTTTAAGCATTCGTGCCATAAAACGAGTGTGCGTCTAACACGCTTTGGAATTTAAGCGATAAACACATATGATAAACTTCTGACACGCTTTGGAATTCAACAAACACATATGATACGATTCTAAGACTTTAACACTAAGTTCTCAAAAGATCAAATGCTTATTTGGGATCAAAAGTACATTATTTTTCAATTTGGAGTCAAAAGTACACTATTTTTCGGTTCAGAGCGTAGTTGCACTGTTTTAAGCATTTGTGCGATAAAACAAGTGTGCATTTGACACACTTTCGAATCTAATTGAATAAACGCATATGATACGATTCTAAGACTTTAAGATTAAGTTCTTGAGAGATCAAATGCTTAATTGGGGTCAAAAGTACACTATTTTTCGATTTGGAGTGTATTTGCACCGTTTTAAACATTCTTGCGATAAAACGAGTGTGCGTTTGACACGGTTTGGAATTTAAGTGAATAAACACATATGATGCGGTTCTAAGACCTTAAAACTGAGTTCTCAAAAGATCAAATGTTATTTGGGATCAAAAGTACACTATTTTTCAATTTGGAGTGTATTTGCACTGTTTTAAGAATTCGTGCGATAAAACGAGGGTGCGTTTGACACGCTTCGGAATTTAAGCGAATAAACACATATGATACACTTCGAAGACTTTAAACTGAGTTCTCAAAAGATCAAATGCTTATTTGGGGTTAAAAGTACGCCCTTTTTCGATTTGGAGTATATTTGCACTGTTTTTAGCAATCGTCCGATGAAAAGAGTGTGTGTGCGACACGCTTTGGAATTTAAGGGAATAAACATATATGATACGGTTCTAAGAGTTTAAAACTAAGTTCTCAAAATATCAAATGCTTATTTGGGGTCAAAAGTACACTATTTTTGGATTTGGAGTGTATTTGCACTGTTTTAAGCATTCGTGCCATAAAACGGGTGTGCGTTTGACACGCTATGGAATTTATGCGATAAACACATATGATAAACTTCTAAGACTTTAAAACTGAGTTCTCAAAAGATCAAATGCTTATTTGGTGTCAAAAGGACACTATTTTCCGATTTGGAGTGTATTTGCAATGTTTTAAGCTTTCGTTCGATAAAACAAGTGTGCGTTTGACAAGCTTTGGAATTTAAACGAATAAAAACATATGATACACTTCTAAGACTTTGAGATTAAGTTCTCAAAATATCAAATTCTTTTTTGGGGTCAAAAGGACACTATTTTCCGATTTGGAGTGTATTTGCAATGTTTTAAGCTTTCGTGCGATAAAACAAGTGTGCGTTTGACAACCTTTGGAATTTAAACGATTAAACACATATGATACACTTCTAATACTTTGAGATTAAGTTCTCAAAAGATCAAATTCTTTTTTGGGGTCAAAAGTACACTATTTTTCGATGTGGACTGTATTTGAACTGTTTTAAGCATTCGTGCCATAAAACGAGTGTGCGTTTGACACGCTTTGGAATTTATGCGATAAACACATATGATAAACTTCAAGACTTTAAAACTGAGTTCTCAAAAGATCAAATGCTTATTTGGTGTCAAAAGGACACTCTTTTCCGATTTGCAGTGTATTTGCAATGTTTTAAGCTTTCGTGCAATAAAACAAGTGTGCGTTTGACAAGCTCTGGAATTTAAACAAATAAACACATATGATACACTTCTAAGACTTTGAGATTAAGTTCTCAAAAGTTCAAATTCTTTTTTGGGGTCAAAAGTACACTATTTTTCGATATGGAGTGTATTTGCACTGTTTTAAGCATCCGTGCGATAAAACGAGTTTACGTTTGAAGTGCTTTGGAATTTAAGTTAATAAATACTTATGATACGCTTCTTAGACTTTAAGATTATGTTCTCAAAGAACAAATTCTTATTTGGGGTCAAAAGTACACTATTTTTCGATTTGGAGTGTATTTCCTCTGTTTTAAGGATTTATGCGATATAATGAGTGTGCGTTTGACACGCTTTGGAATTTAAGCGAATAAAAACGTATGATATGCTTCTAAGACTTTAAAACAGAGTTCTCAAATGATCAAACGCTTATTTGGGGTCAAAAGTACACTATTTTTCGATTTGGAGTGTAGTTGCATTGTTTTAAGCATTCGTGCGATAAAACGAGTGTGCGTTTGACACACTTTGGAATTTAATTGAATAAACACATATGATACGATTCTAAGACTTTAAGATTAAGTTTTTGAGAGATCAAATGCTTGTTTGGGGTCAAAAGTACACTATTTTTCTATTTGGAGTGTATTTGCACTGTTTTAAGCATTCGTGCGATAAAATGAGTGTGCGTTTGACACGCTTTAGAATTGAATAAACACATATGATACTCTTCTAAGACTTTAAGACTGAGTTCTCAAAAGTTCAAATGCTGAATTGGGGTCAAAAGTACACTATTTTTCGATTTGGAGTTTATTTGCACCGTTTTAAGCGTTCGTGCGATAAAACGAGTGTGCGTTTGACACGCTTTGGAATTTAAGTGAATAAACACATATGATACGTTCTAAGACTTTAAAATTGAGTTATCAAAAGATCAAATGCTTATTTGGGGTCAAAAGTACAGTATTTTTATATTTGGAGTTTATTTGCACTGTTTTAAGCATTCGTGCGATTAAACGAGTGTGCGTTTGACCCGCTTTAGAACTTGAGCTAATAAACACATATGATACGGTTCTAAGACTGTAAAACTGAGTTCCCAAATGATCAAATGCTTATTTGGGGTCAAAAGTACACTATTTTTCAATTTGGAGTGTATTTGCACTGCTTTGAGAATTCGTGCGAGAAAACGAGTGTGCATTTGACACGCTTTGGAATTTAAGCGAATAAACACATATGATACGCTTCTAAGATTTTAAAACTGAGTTCCCAAGGGATCAAATGCTTATTTGGGGTCAAAAGTACGCTATTTTTCGATTTGGAGTGTATTTGCACTGTTTTAAGCATTCGTGCGATAAAACGAGTGTGCGTTTGACACGCTTTGGAACTTAAGCAAATAAACACATTGAGTTCGTTCTTTTATTCAAATACATCCGGTTAGCTCTCTGCTCGGGATGCATATACTGGGCGTCCGTCCTTCATTCCTGATAAGGAAGAGCAAACGATCTTATTCTACGACTGGAAAATAATCTTATTACCGGCAAGACAAGCCAAGTCCCTCTATTCCTGACCCACCTTTCTAAAAACTCTAAAACGCCCTTTATGGCTAATGCCAATATGGTCTTGCCCACAGGGGCAGATGCGGAAGCATCCACCTCTACCTCATTTCCCAGATACACCTCTAAGACTTTAAAACTGAGTTCTCAAAAGATCAAATGTTTATTTGGTGTCAAAAGGACACTATTTTCCGATTTGGAGTGCATTTGCAATGTTTTAAAGCATTCGTACGATAAAACAAGTGTACGTTTGACAAGCTTTGGGGTGTACTGTTTTACGCATCCGTGCAAAAAAACGAGTTTGCGTTTGAAGTGCTTGTGAATTTAAGCGAATAAATACATATGATGCGCTTCTCAGACTTTAAGATTAAGTTCTAAAAGAACAAATTCTTATTTGGGGTCAAAAGTACACTATTGTTCGATTTGGAGTGTATTTGCTCTGTTTTAAGCACTCATGTGTTAAAACGAGTGTGTGTTTGCCACGCTTTGGAACTTAAGCAATTAAACACGTATGATATGCTTCTAAGACTTTAAAACTGACTTCTCAAAAGATCCAATGCTTATTCGTGTGATAAAACGAGTGTGCGTTTGACACGTTTTGGAATTTAAGAGAATAAACACATATGATACGCTTCTAAGACTTTAAAACTAAGTTCTCAAATCATGAAATGCTTATTTGGGGTCAAAAGTACACTATTTTTCGATTTGGAGTGTATTTGCACTGTTTTAAGGATTCGTGCGATAAAACGAGTGTGCGTTTGACACGCTTTGGTACTTAAGCAAATAAACACATATAATACACCTCTAAGACTTTAAAACTGAGTTCTCAAAAGATCAAATGCTTATTTGGGTTCAACAGGACACTGTTTTCCGATTTGGAGTGTATTTGCAATGTTTTAAGCATTTGTGCGATAAAACAAGTGTGGGTTTGACAAGCTTTGGAATTTAAACGAATAAACACATATGATACACTTCTAAGACCTTGAGATTAAGTTCTCAAAAGATCAAATGCTTATTTGGGGTCAAAAGTACACTATTTTTCGATTTGGAGTGTATTTGCGCTGTTTTAAGCATCCGTGCGATAAAACGAGAGTGCGTTTGACACGCTTTGGAACTTAAGCAATTAAACACGTATGATATGCTTCTAAGACTTTAAAACTGACTTCTCAAAAGATCAAATGCTTACTTGGTGTCAAAGTACACTATTTTTCGATTTGGGCGATAAGACAAGTGTGCGTTTGACACACTTTGGAATTTAATTGAATAAACAAATATGATACTATTCTAAGACTTTAAGATTAAGTTCTTGAGAGATCAATTGCTTATTTGGGGTCAAAAGTACACTATTTTTCGATTTGGAGTGTATTTGCACTGTTTTAAACATTCGTGCCATAAAATGAGTGAGCGTTTAACACGTTTTGGAATTTAAGAGAATAAACACATATGATACGCTTCTAAAACTTTTAAACTGAGTTCTCAAAAGATCAAATGCTTATTTGGGGTCAAAAGGACAATATTTTTCGATTTGGAGTGTGTTTGTACTATTTTAAGCATTCATGAGATAAAACGAGTGTGTGTTTAAAGTTTTTTGGAATTTAAATGAATAAATACATAAGATACGCTTGTAAGACTTTAAAACTAGGTTCTCAAAAGATCAAATGCTTATTTGGGGTGAAAAGACACTATTTTTCGATTTGGAGTGTATTTGCAAAGTTTTAAGCATTCGTGCGATAAAACGAGTGTGCGTTTTACACGCTTTGGAATTTAAGGAAATAAACACATATGATACGGTTCTAAGACTTTAAAATTGAGCTCTCAAAAGATCAAATGCTTCTTTAGGGTCAAAAGTATACTATTTTGCGATTTGGAGTGTATTTGCACTGTTTGAAGCATTCGTGCGATAAAACAGGTGTGCGTTTGACACGCTTTGGAACTTAAGAAAATAAACACATATGATACGCTTCTAAGACTTTAAAACTGACTTCTCAAAAGATCAAATGCTTATTTGGTGTCAAAAGTACACTATTTTTGGATTTGGAGTGTATTTGCACTGTTTTAAGCATTTGTGCCATAAAACAAGTGTGCGTTTGAAGTTCTTTGGAATTCAAGCGAATAAAAACATATGATATGCTTCTAAGACTTTAAAACTGAGTTCTCAAAAGCTCAAATGCTTATTTGGGGTCAAAAGTACGCTATTTTTGGATTTGGAGTGTATTTGCACTGTTTTAAGCATTCGTGCCATAAAACAAGTGTGCGTATGAAGTTCTTTGGAATTTAAGCGAATAAATACATATGATACGCTCCTCAAAGTTTAAGATTAAGTTCTCAAAACATCAAATTCTTATTTGGGGTCAAAAGTACACTATTTTTCTATTTGGAGTGTATTTGCTCTGTTTTAAGCATTCATGCAATAAAACGAGTATGCGTTTGATACGCTTTGGAACTTAAGCAAATAAACACGTATGATACACTTATAAGACTTTAAAACTGACTTCTCAAAAGATCAAATGCTTATTTGGTGTCAAAAGTACACTATATTTCGAGTTGGTGTGTAGTTGCACTGTTTTAAGCATTAGTGCGATGAAACGAGTGTGCGTTCGACACACTTTGGAACTTTAGCGAATAAACACATATAATAAGCTTCTAAGACGTTAACAATAAGTTCTCGCAAAATTAAATGCTTTTTTTGGTTCAAAAGTACACTATTTTTGGATTTGGAGTGTAGTTGTACTGTTTTAAGCATACATGCGATAAAACGAGTGTGCGTTCGACACATGATAGGGGCATATTTAGGCCACTTAGTTAGCTTGTTTCCTTGCATTTAGGTTGTTAGTTCTTAATTATTTTAGTATTTTATGCTATTTTCGTGTGTTTGTAGGTTCTAAGGGCTAATATGGCAAGAAAGTGCATTTTGGAGCTGTTTTGGGCCAAAGATGGATAGCACATGCATGAAGCAAAAAGGATGGATGAAATTGAAGATTTAAAGGGTTAGGATTCCTAATTGAAGAAGGATTCCTAATTGCACAAGGATTCCTACTTAGAGAAGGATTCCTACTCACATAAGGATTTCTAATTGAAGAAGGATTCCTAATTGAAGAAGGATTCCTAATTGAAGAATGACTCCTAATTGAAAGAGGATTCCTAGTTGGACAGGGATTCCTACTCAAATGAGGATTCCTAGAAGAATGAGGATTCCCCCAAAGACAAGGATTCCTACTTGAAGAAGGAATGTTAGCCTAGGATTTCCTACTTTGGGTTTGACCTTTCCTAATCCTAAAATTCCCAAAAGTTCCAGCAACAAAAGAGGCTCCAAATTACATTAGGACACTTAATTACCTATTTCTAGAAGTCCTAGACCTACCCCTCACATGTGC
>JADOBS010302030.1:0-13187 GCA_015708375.1 Cydonia oblonga
CAGCAGCAGCAATGCCATCAAATTTAGCAAAATTTACGGGAACATGCGAAAATCAGAGTGTTATACTCATTTGAACTCCCAATTGAATCAAATTACTGCAACCTATAAACATAGACTTAAACTACAACAAGATACAATCTTTCGAAGCTCCGAACTACGATTACAATAAATCACAACAATTCAACCCACAAAACATAAAATCACTCCTCAGGAATCAGATGGCACTGAAAATCCAACACTGCTTAAACAAAAATTCAAATTAACAAACTTAATTCCATTCATCAAAAACCGATTGACCTGGTTCGGCATCGCTCTCGAGACAAATTCGACAGCTGGGAATAGAGCCAGACTCAAGGTCTTCATTGTTGATCTCACTCGAGCTTGCTGGCGACGAGTCGACCTGGTTCGTTAGCAGAGGGTCGATGTCAGTAGGGTCTCGGTCTCGCTCCCTTTCACCTGCTGGCCCCAGCTGCACTTCCCCCTTCATTGATCGGCCGCCCGAAACCCCAATCCAGCTCCCAATTGCCGACCAGAACAGATCAAAAGCCCTAAAATTTGTCAAAATTCAAGTGCAATTCGAGTTTATGAGTGAGAATCGGTAACTTTTACACAAATTTATCGGGAATTCCGAAGGAAATTGATGAACAAATTACGGATTGTTTTGGGGATTCAATTAATACCTGGATTGTTTTGCAGGGAAATTTCTAGGCAAATTCGTAAAGGAGCGATTTTACGATGACGATACGTCTAATGCTGTGTTGGGATTTCTGATGTTTTCTATACAACGCGCGGTGCGTACTGCGCGCGCTGCGATGTCTTGACCCGTTGACTGGGTAATCATTGAGTTAGCTTGGGCCCTGTTTATATGGGCTTAGTGGAATTATCATTTGGGCCTTGTTGCTGAAGTTTAATGGGCCACGTGACCCAATTCAATTTCCAGTCTCTGAATTTTCTACTACTATGAAAAGGTGGAGTAATTGTGTAGAGCAGTAAGTTTGTGTTACCAAAGAAGCTTTGTTGCTTGGGAAGTTGGGATACAAGTAAGAGGCTTTATATTCGATTAACGGAGGTTTTATATTCGATATAACGCTCCTCAAATATTTTAGCAATTGATATATCACTTTGGATTCGAATTTTCAATTTGGTTTTTAACCCTCCCGAACTTTTATCATGCTAATATGCCCCTAACCGTCAATTCTATCACAAAGTGTCTCTATTAATTTCATAACTATATTAGTTGAGTTAAACATAGACGTCCTCCCTCCTTCCCAGACTCTCGCAAAGCGGGAAGCCTTTGGGGTCGCCTTTTTAGTGCTTAATCAATTGTGTCTTCTGTTGAACAGTGAACTTATGCTTCTTTGCAATCAATTCATCTTGCACGTTGTAATGCTTAGCAGGGTAGGGGAACACAAGCATTTCATTAACTTCCGTCGAAACAATGCGACAAACTAGTACTCGATTCACACGATTGACGATGACGATTTATCGTAACAAAGAAAGCAAATCGGAAGCTTTAGGAAGTACAGAAAACTGAACACAAAACAGAATGCGAAAAAAAAAAGAAAAAAGAAAGCCAACAGGCAATCCATTACTTGATGTTCTTCTTCGTTACACTAATTCCCAGTTCTACGATTGAATTCAACGAACAAAATCAACGAAATTCGCAGAGATTTTAGTAACATGGTAACTAGATAAAAATGTAGAATCTCACAAGTTTCGATGGATTTTTACCTCCGGAATTCGATTCGAGTCTGCCTACTCCAATTGATCATCACATAACATCTTCTTTATTCAGAAACAGAGCATGATTGATGAATATCGATACCTTTATTTCTTGCATATCAGAACTGACCATCTTCTTGCTTTTCTTTCCCCTTACCTTTCTCGTCGATCTTTCCTTTTCCCAGCTCCACATTCTCAGCTGCCCTTTCACTCGTGGATGAAGAGGGTTTTGTCGCAGCGACGGTAGGAGGAAGAGCAGGGTTCTCGTCAGAGTAATCGAGCAAAGGTGGATCTCCAATCATCAGCTCCTCAACGAGTTCCTGTACAAATTTAGTGTTATCGATCAACCATGGAACATAATCATCACAATTTGGTATTTCCTCTTGTTTCCATGGATCCGACATTTTCCGAGAAATTGGCCGATATTCTTGCTCGGAATCGGAGATTTTCCCAGAAATCAGTGCTTCGGTCATTGACATTTCCCCAGATGTTGTTTCCTCGCCGGAATCTGCTTTGCCCCAAGAAATTGGTGCTGCTTCGCCAGAATTAGAGATATTCCCATAAATGGTTCCTTCAACTTCATTGGAACCGGTCACTGACATTGGGTCTTCATCGGAATCAGTGTTTTCCTTAGAAGTTGGAGCTACTTCGCTGGACCCGGAGGTTTCCTCAGAAGTTGGTGCTGATTCGCCGGAATCGGAGTTCTCCTCAGAAGTTGGTGCTTCTTCGCCAGATTCGGGGTTTTCCTCAGAATCTTGTGCTGCTTCGCCGGAATAGGGGTTTTCCTCAGAATCTTGTGCTGCTTCGCCGGAATCGAGATTTTCCTCAGAATTTAGTGCTTCTTGTTCGGTGGAATAGGAGTTTTCCCCAGAACTTGGTGCTTGTTCGCCGGAATATGGCACTTGCACAGAACTCGGTGCTTCTTGTTCGCCTGAATCGGAGACTTGCCCAGCAATTGCTGCTTCTTGTTCACCGGAACCCGACATTTTCCCAGAAAATTTTCTCTCTCAAAACTCGATCGACTGAAATGGTTGATTACGCAATGCAAGAAGCATTAAGCTCACAGAGACTTCTCTCTGTCTTTCACCACCATCTTCGTCTACTTCTTCGTTCTCTCTCTCAATTCTTGATCTTTCTTGTTTCCTCTCTCTCTCTCTCTTAATTTCTTGAAAGATACGATGATTGAATGTGTATGTGGTTTCAGTGAGCACTTTTCCGTTGTAAGATATAAGGGAGGGAGATGAAGAGTGAAGGGTAAATTGGTAAATATGAAAAAGAGTCCCGAACTGAAAAATTGGCGGGAGAAATAACAGATCATAACAAACTCTTAACGGCAAGGTTTTATGTTCGTTTCTTTCCTTGCGTCGATGACGTAACTCTCTGTGTCCGGCTAAATATTTTGGGCCTCATTTTATGGAGTCTTGATAATCCAAAGTCTCGATAGTTAGCTCTCAAGTTTCCGATAGACATTGCAAATGAAATTGAACATGTTTGTCATCTCTTTTCGGATTAGGGATAGACTTCATTGTCGAGAAGTAAATAGCCTAGAACTAAGACCCCTACTTGACCGCTCAATTAAAACAAAAAGGAGTACAAGTGCAGCGAATATCAAGTTTTGTTAAAAATGCTACAACCCATGAAGGTAGATTTTCACACAAAAAGGTCTCGTTGCGACAAATAGTCGATCAATCAGTATAAGTTGTAATAATTCAGTAGAGTATATGATGCGGAACTTCATATTTTTCAATAGAATTACGAAGAGAGTAGCCTATCAAGGTCTTAGTTTTATATTTAATTCAACCCTCCTTAAATAGCTCGTATCAAAAAGGAAATACTGGATACAAGAAGGGTGCAAATATCTTAACTCACAAGCAATCCTAGTTATGAACACATTGAACAGGGAATTGAAGGGCACCTTTTGAGTTTAGTAATGTCCCTAAAACTAAAAAGAGTTGGGGGAAGAGTTTTAATGATGCCCTATGAACTTTGGACTTTATAATACTTTGTCTTCCGAACTTTAAATTAATTTTGAGCCCCCTAAATTTTAAATTTATGCCAATATGCTCTCAACCGTCAATTCAATCACAATTTTCTACTATTTCCCTCATTTTCATTGCACGTGGCCAAATTTTGAGAGGTGTATGCGACGCGTCAACAAATTGATACAACCACAAAGAAACTTAGCGAATGCTTGGAATTCTTATCGTAATATATTCATTTCCAATACACTTTGGGGATGTGCAACCAATTCATCGCTGCACATTGTAATGCTTAGCAGGGTGGGGTAAAACAAGCATTTCATAAACTTCAGCCGAAATGATACGAAGAACTAGTACTCGATTCACATGAATGACAATGATGATTTAATCATAACAAACGTAGAAAGTCGAAAGCGAAACGAAATGAATTTTTTTGGGAGATTAGAAGCCACATTGATCAAACAAGGAAACTAGTCGAAATCTTAGAAACGAAATTACAATTTCCGATAGACATTGCCACTGAAATTCAAATCTACTTGATGTTCTTCATCACACTAACATCTGCAGATATTTCAACCCACATCAAACATAGAATCTAGTTACGAAAAACCCTAAAAACTGAACAATTTTTCGATAGACTTTCACCGCCGGAACTCAAATCTACCTACTCCTATTGATCAGCACATAACATTTTCTTTCAGAAACAGAGCATGATTGATTGACTGTAAGAATTGTCTTGCTGAATATCGATACCTTTTTTCTTGTATATCAGAATTACTAATCTTGATCTTCTGGACGAATTTCGGTCTGTTCCGTAATTTGCAATAAGTATGCAACGCTCCTCTTTTTCTGCTTCCTTCCTTTCCGTTTCTTTCGTTTCGGCTTCCGAACTGCAGCTTCTTCTTTCACTTCTTCTTGTTCTTCTTGTTCTTCTTCTCCTCCTCCTCCTCCATCTTCTTGTTTTTCCTCCACTTCTTTCCCCTTGCCCGTCTCATCAATCATTCTTTTCCCCAGCTCCACATTCTCAGCGGCGCTTTCACTCGGCTCCACTTCTTTCCCCTTGCCCTTCTCATCGATCTTTCTTTTCCCCGGCTCCACATTCTGAGCGGCGCTTTCACTCGGTTCCACTTCTTTCCCCTTGCCCTTCTCATCGATCTTTCTTGTCCCCGGCTCCACATTCTCAGCGGCACTTTCACTCGGTTCCACTTCTTTCCCCTTGCCCTTCTCATCGATCTTTCTTTTCCCCGGCTCCACATTCTCAGCGGCGCTTTCACTCGGCTGCGAATCGGGTTCTGTCACGGCAGCGGCAGGAGGAAGCGCAGCGTTCTCGTTAGAGGGAGCAAGTAAAGAAGGATCCCCAATCGCCATATCTTTAAGCTCTGCCTGTTGAACTTGAGTGTTATCAATCAACTCAGGAACATAATCATCATACTTTCCTTCAACGGAATCGGAAACTTGCCCAGAAGCTGATGCTTTTCCTTTCCCGGAATCGTACATTTTTCCCAGAAAATTTTCTTTCTCAAAACTCGATCGACTGAAATGGTTGATTACGCAATGCAAGCAGCATTAATCTCGCAGAGACTTCTCTCCGTCTTTCACCACCATCTTCTTCGTACTCTCGGCTTCAAGAACGATGAAGAATTCTGGATTCCCTCTCTCTCAATTCTTGATCTTTCTTCTCTCTCTAACTGTATTTTCTCTCTTAATTTCTTGAAAGATTTGGTGACGGAATGTGTCTCTGTTTTCAGTCGACGCACTTCTCTGCAGTGATATATACAAGGAAGGAGGTGCTGAGCGAAGGGTAAATTGGTAAATATAAAGACGGCTCTTAACTGAAAGTTGGCGGGAGAAGCAACGGATCATAACGACTTCAACTTCTTTCGTTGCAACTGAAAATTAGGACTCCATGGTGAAAAAGAAAAAGTACGGGTGCAGTAAATAAAGTTTATTTGAAAATTGGACATTTGTTTGATCGTCAGTTTTAAGTGATGATGTGAATTAGTATTGAAGGCGGTTTCCACTCTCACGTCATATGTTGAACTTCTAAATCGACACTTTTAAGTAAGAAAATTCATAATTAACTTTGTAATAAAATGTCGATTTGAGAATTTAGAGCCGCATAAATGATAAGTTAGTATACATCAACAAACGATATTATCTACACTAAGGGAAATGGAGTGGGTTAAGCCTCACAATGGGCTAGCAATAATGTGGATCAATTTCGCTTTTGACGAGAATCGAACCTAAGACCTCTCACTTACAAGTAAAGATGAATACCATTAGACCGTAATACTAAATGACTTGTTTACATCAACAATTAACACTAGCGACTTTATCACTCAAAAGCTTGTCACCTAAGGAATGTCCAATTTTAAAATACAAGGCAGTTATTTAGAACGTTTTAAATGATTGAGACCATAACTTGAAATCAAACAGAAAAGGGTAGGTAGTCCCTAATTTTTTTTATACAAAAGGTCTTGATACATGACCAAATAACATTCGATAAGTATATGTTTATCCCCATTATTATTGTTGGTACAAGAAAAACAAAAATTATCTTCCGCATATTATTTTTTTATAAGTGAACAGCTGAGATTTAAATAAATGAGATTTCGTCATAGATCATTACTCATATGAAAAATAAGTGATTTGGAAATGTGGGTCCAATGTCCAAAGTTCAAACATGAAATAGACTGGCAAGCAAATACATTACATCGTTGGGCCAAAGGAAAAATCCAAATTCTCCTTCACAAGTTCTCATTCGTTTCCTCTTGCAACGGTGCCCTATGATCGTGGCCGGATCGTGCAATGGCGCCCTATGATCATGGCCGAATCGATTCAGAGGCATTAGAACGACGTTGATCCTAATGTCGATTAGAGCGTTGAATGGAGTTTGACAAGTTATGGAGTTCATTTGTAGACGTCAACTTGATCTAAAGCAAGCACAAGCATAGGCGGACAAGAAGATCAAATTGGAATGGATAATTCTACTCAAACTCAAGGTAAATGAGAATTATTTCTATTTTGAGGGAATTAAAAGATGATTATACATGAAGAAAACGTCTCTCTTCTGATGCTCTCGTTTTAAGAGAAGTGAAATTGATAAGTTTCTTCTTGATGTAATCCATCTCTTGCCACAATTTCTTTCATTTTCTTTACAAAGGCTCGGGCAAACCCTTTTCAAATTAACAGATTGCGTATTTGTATATGTTTCAAATTTGATTTTATATATATTTATTCTCTAGGCATGATCGTTACCTACTGGACGTTTAATGAAATAAAAGCTAATAAAAATTTTACAAATATGCAAATTTTGAGTTGTTGCATGTTTCTAGGGCTCATAAGATATAAGAATGGTAATATGGATGCTAAATATGGTAATAGTTGTGGTTATTTCTTGAAATAAATTTTTTATATTAGTGAAACTTACTGCTCTGCATGAAGATGCATTTTTATGGCACCTCAATTCTTGAATAGGGAAATCAACTTGGCAAACCTAAGGATTTTGTGTGATCAGATGATTTTGTTTTGGATTGTCTTAATTTTTGTTAATTTAGATCGAATTTTTTTAGTAAATTTTCTAGCTTTGTCACTAGTAACAGTAATGCTCATTCATTTAAATTCAATTGTTTATAAAACGACTCCTTATGATCGAGTTACAAACACCACAAACTGCCGATGATCAGCTCCAAATTCCACCAGATACAAACAAAATGTAACGTGTGAGCGTGTGAACGTGTTGACTATGCTGGGATATTACATTATGATCTGGTCCGCAGATTTGATGTTTTAAAGTCATCTGATCACTACTAGTCTCTGGCTTATTTGACTCGTTTGAAGTATTACTGTGCTTGCCCGACCCCATGCATATATGGGCCATTAGTTTCCACGTACCTAAATTCCAAACAAGTCAAGCACCTACGCACACGTCCAGTCCACTGTGCAGCTGACACAGACACGTACTACACGTTTCATGTGGATAATTTTCAAAGTGCTGGGATTCATAATTGCACTGAGGCTACATGATATCATATGCATGATGACGGTGGTGAAAAAATCTGCTGCGGGCGCCGGGCACTGCTACTTGTTATAAGGGTAACGTGGTTAAGGAACCGGATCCTCTTCAGATACATCAAAACTAAGTTCATTAATTAATGAATTTGAGTTATTAAAATTTGATCAAATGATTATAATTATTATAATTTTTAAGAGGATCCTATATTTATAATCGTTTGATCAAATTTTAACAGCCTGAATTCATTGATTAATGAGCTTAATTTTAAAAGATCCGAAGAAGATTCGGTTCCCATGGTTAAAACCATATGAACCACTCAATGATTATATCGTTGAAGTATTTGATAATATTAATATTGATGTAGATAGATGACGGAGTAAATCAAAGATCGATACGCGCAATTAATTAGCAAAATTCAAGTTTTGCAGATTTAGAATCCATGTGTCGAAACTCTTGTGGCAAACTAGTAAAACACGTACATGAAGAATTTCGACAAGAAAAATAAGTCTAGAGGGATCGGAGAAGAATATACCCTAATGATCTCAACCAATTTAATTAATTAACCAAAATAATCGAACTACATTAGTTAATAGATGTCAACGTTATGCTAAAATTATTTAATTCACACCACCAAACATAGACAAGTCGAACAAGTCGACAAGATAGGGTAGCTTCCAAAGAGCAGCAAGCAGGAGGAAAGTTCCTGGGTAATGAAAAGTATTACATATATAACGAAGAATAAAATAGAAAATGACATATTTTTGTACACACTGTTTAACAAAATAGTCAAATTTCCATTTGTTTAAATCTACAATTTACGGATGACCAAACAAATTTTTTTTTACCATTCACATGCTCTTCATAATTTTTGACCGTCGGATCGAATAAGTTGAAGAAAATCAAATGATTTAAAGAGAATTTTAACGAAAAGCTCTCGGTACTATTCACTTTAACGAAAAATCATATTTTTACATTAAAAAATCAATCTTGATACTATTCACTTTATCTTTTATTTTTAAACTATTTTTATTTATTATTTTTTTATAAATTAATAGAAGATGCGTGAAACGTAAAAAAGGTGAGAAAAGACTGCCCTATAAAAATATAAATACGATACAAAAACACATGAAGTTTCTCCGCCATCAGCTGCACGTTCCGCTCCTGCAGAAGAATATGATTGAAAAGGCAAACCCGTTCTTCATCATTTCTGCATCTTCCATATCATACCCTGCATAGAAAAACAAAAACAAGAACATTAAAAAATAGAAACACAAATCTTACATCCTCCATATGGAGAAAATATACACAGCTTCTGTCCAGCTATATATGTATATGTAAGTATAATATCCCCTTTAAAGAGAAATTAGCTAAAACAATCAGAAATACTATCCTAATGGCTAATAGTTGAGATGATTAAAATTAATATCCACGACATAACGATTAAAGACTTATAATAACTATAAGATATCGACAACATGTTGAATGAAGATGATCATCTTAGTGATTGAGATTTCAAAAATGATCAGTAAGAAGTTTGTGAGATACCCTTGCATCTTATTCCCTCTCCCCACCCCCCAAAAAAAATATAAAAATAAAAAGGGAGAGAGATGCCCCGTCCCTTCTTTATGCACATTCATATACATAGCCAAACACAAAGGTGTACAATGCGGTCAAAATCTGCGGTTCTTTAAGTGCATTCAGTAGGTATTCGGCCAATTTCCTTTGTTTTTTTTTTCCTAATAGGGAGATATATTAGAGCATTCAAACCCAGACGAAGGGGATCGAATTCAAGTGCAAGAGGTTGATACATTACCCTAATTAACTTTCCTAATCCACATTTGCATGGGGATGGAGCCATATATAATCAAATACATACAATTAAGCAAAGCAACGAATTCCTTTACCCTTAATTAAATGTTGTCCCAGATAGCAAATTAAGAGGAATAATTAAGATGTTCTGGCTATCAAAACAAAACAAAATATAAAGAGGAATTGAGGTGAAGAGAAATGGATGGACTTACTGTTGAAACTCAATGTTAATGGAATTAGCCGTCGAATTAGCAACAGATCCAAAGGCTGTTTGGGACAAGACCATGGTGGTGCCGGAAACCGATGCTGTGCTAATAGCTCCGGCATAGTCCACAATCTTCACTTGAATCGTCTTGTCCGGAACACACGTCCCCGTTTCTTCTGCACTAATGCATCTCACCAAGTACTGCCTCCCACACGACGCTCCATTGTCCCATATTCCGTCACCGGCCGCTGCGAATAGATTACTCGAGGGAAACTGCGACGAATCGCCTCCAAAACATTTCGTCGCTATATAAAACACATGTATTTACAGTTAAGTGTCAGAACATATGTATTCAAAGTCGTTTACATGTGTATGTGTGCGTGTACTTACGTAAATATGGAGGAGGGTACTGGGCAGCAGTGCCGACGTCGGCGTTTGATGTGTCGAAAAGCTGTAGGAGGAAGAGGAGATTGAGCAGGACTGGAAGCCACTGGCTTGGATTGTGAGTTCTGGACATTTTTTGGAGAAACCAAAGTCTGGAATCTGGAGGATAAGCTCTTTAATTTGAGACGTGAATTAGATGGATGGAGAAGAAGAATATTCAAAGTCAACTTGCTGATCTAACTTTTTTTTTTTAAATTATAAATTGAAAAAATTGAGAAACACTCAAAAAAGACTGAAGATTTTTCGGGATAGTACATCACATATCATTATATAAATAGTAAGGTATATGTGTAAAAAAAAAAAATAAATTAAAAAATAAAATTTTTAACTACTTACATAAAAAGAAATTATGTATCAGTTGTGTTTCCGTCATAATTAAAAATTTATTCGAAAACACGGCTAGGGGACAAATTCTTGAATTATCTATATGTCTTTAAGGTGTTATATACGACATAGCCAACTCACCACGCGTCTTTAGCCGCAAGGTAGGTGTTTTTTAATTTTATTTTACACGTTATATCTTCTCGAATTCATTTTTGTTCGTCGCCTTAATTTAGCGGACGATATATTAAAACTGCACGTTTACGTCATCTTATACAAGTTAATCATTGATAAGTACATTTGTCAGGTTTTTTTAATTGAATCAGTGAGCTGATGTAATGTAGAGATAGCTAGGTACGACCTATATATTAAATTACAGCTTTGCACGATACACATTTTTAGGATTTGACTTTTGTTATTAACAACTTGTAATCTTATGAAAAAACTCTACGCTTTTATTTTTTTGGATGAACTTTCTCTTTTACCTCTATTTAAACTAAATTAAGAAACTCAATAAAAAAGCCACACACCCTACTATTCCACATATCGACAGCCAACCACCGCAGAATTCTAGGGCCAAAAACCAACCTCTCACCATGACACCATATCCTAGCTCTCTCTCTCTCCAGTCCCCAACAACTTGCACGTACTTCTTCAACCTATTTGGAATTTTGGATAGTTGGTGAAGTTTGGCAATAGAAAATTTGGAGATGGGGTGGGCAAGTTAGGATGTTGGACGATAAACTTACGCACCAGAGACGGGTAAGATGGTGTTGACCGACTACTTTCGCGAAGGAGGTGATGGGGCTGAAGAGTTATTTAGTTGGATGAGTTGAGGTGATGGGTTGTTACCAACGACATGGGAGTTGTCGGCCATGCCTATGTCGATGAGAGAGGCATTTAGAGATAGGTGGCCGCCGTCGAGAAGCTTGTTTGATGTTGACTTTTTTATGGGGGTGGGGGTGTCTTAAAAAGAAGAGGGGCAAAGTTGGAATTTTCGAGGATTTTTTTTGAGTGTGGGGTGTTTTTATAAAATGTAGGAATAAAACGATCCATATTTCATTGACATTTCTATTCATATTCCAATGATTGCTCCGGAATCAAAGATCCAATACGATAGTATATAAGATATGACAATTTTCTTGAGTTAGTTGCATGCACTTAATGCAAAGCCATATTTGATCACTGAAAATTGATACAAACTGTTGAAATTGACAATTTTCAACGATTAAATATCTGTCGAGACTAAGTGTGTATAGGTATTCGAAAAAAAATTGTCTTATATGTTACATATTGTATATGAAATTCTTCTAATCCATCTTATCATAAGCAAGAGTTAGAGAGTTTCAGGATTTTGGAGAGTAATGACCAAAGCATCAGCTATAGAGTAGTTTTCTCTGAAGTTAGTAGTTGTCTCCATTTAGTTGAAGAATGTATTGTCTTCGACTCACACATTATAAAGACTATAGATATGAATTTATGGTTTGTTTTTATTTTTTATTTTTTTTGGCTTTACTACGGTAGTTCACCTTTTCGGGTGTCGAGAATACTCATAGATCATAGAGGTATTTTAGTCTCTCCCTGACCACCATAGTGTGATTCATATGCACCTAGAATCAAACTCAGAACGTGCCATGTGAAATATAAGTTTGAAATTCGTCCTAACCACCTGATCACTCCATAATGGTTAAATTTGTGGTTTATTTGATACATACATACATACATACATAGATATATATATATATATACACACACACACATATATAGTAAAAACCTCAACCAAATTGATTATCAAGACCGTGGAGTCAAAACCTTTTGTAGCTAGCGTATAGAAACACCCGATCGAATAGAAATAAAATGAAATTTTAATTTCTCATGTATAACCTACATCACCAATGACATAAGATAAAGGATCATACACCCCCTCTTGCCATTTTCAAAACATTTGATCATAATAATCGTTCAACCCATGCGAAGATAGACTCATTATTTTTATAAAATAAAAAAAACACATGCTGAAGGGCTATCTGATTCGATCAACTACATAAGCTGTAGCATGAAGATAGACTCATTATTTTTATAAAAAATACACATGCTGAAGAGCTATCTGATTCGATCAACTGCATAAGCCATTGCGCGCTAGAGCACGTACTTTTCCTTTATCCATAGGCGAGACTATATCCAGATCTATGGACCTCTCCAGCGTCAAATCAAGAAAAATTGGAGGGATGACCAGAATTGATGTACCAACTGCAAACCAACCCATGAAATATTGGATCATCTTATCTTTGATGCACATGCTACAACTACGAAAAAGTGGAAGGTTGAAGAAAAGAACACCCCAGCTAATTCATTTTTAAACAAATTTGGCAATCTATCCAAAAAAGAAAATAACATACGGAATCGTTATTTCTTGTACTTGCTTTCACATACACTCCTTGTGAGAAATTATAGAGTGACTCTCTTAAGCGGTGTTTGTCATCGGTGAATGAATCGAGTATGTAAATGACAGTGTGGAAGTAATAGAGTAAAGAGATCTCAAACGGTTATTCATACGCAATGGCAGAGCCAGGAATCTTACCACAAGGGGTCTTAGTGTAAAAATCCAAATAAAAATTTAGGATGGAAAAACATATTGAAAATGAAATCATAGTACTTTCATTCATAATTCATAACGGAAACAATATTACAA
>JADOBS010302031.1:0-13188 GCA_015708375.1 Cydonia oblonga
TATATATATATATATTTATATATACATATTTTATAAGTATTATATATATTTATATATACATATTTTATAAGTATTATTATTTGATTAGTTGGTAGAATTAGAAATGGGAAGAAGAAAGTTAAAGGAAGCGAAAAAGAAACCAGAGAAAAAAAAAAGAAAAAAAGGAAGAGGATTGGGCAAGCTGCCCAATAGGAATTAAGAGAGGAATAGAACAGGAGAGTTTCAGGAGGGGAGTGGCCGAATGGGGGGAAGAGAGAAGAAGAGGATGGCCAACTATATGAGGAAAAGGAGGGAAATTAGGGAGAAGGAAAAGGAGAGGAACAGTCGGGTTCCTCTAACCTGTGCGACTACCCGGTTGAGTAGAGTGGTTTTCCGACAGTTTTCCGTCCAAATTCTGGTCTTCTTCAACCTCCCATCAACCCCAAACACCTTCACAATATCCTAGCATCCTAATTGACCCAAAAATCAACATGTTTCATTGTGATTTTGCGAAGAACACCCATACGGGTGTCGTGCGATCTTTGCTCAAATTCTACCATTTCTGAAGCAATTTCTTCCAATTACCACTACCCATACACTTCCCTTGAGGCCTAGAACAATTCCCAATTGTTGGTCGGAGCGGCGGAGTTGAATTGAGGACGAATTGAAGAACACCCAATTCTAGCGTTTCGCACGGGTTTGAGCAAATTGGAGCCTTTCCAGGCCAAATTGGCCTTTGCCACAGGTATAAAGTTTACTCTACTCATTGAGATCTTCATTTCTGTAAATTTTGTTAATTTTTGGAAATAGTTGGATTTTCCGGCGAGTCGGGGCGGTCGACCGCCACCCACGGCGGCCCGTGCAGCGACACGTGGCCAGGGGACCGTCAATGTTATTCTTATGCTTAATAAGTTTCCTTGAGTTCAGTTTTGATAATTGATTGGCGTAGATTGAGCATTTGAACCTAAATTCATTACGATTTGTGGTTAGGTAAAAACGTGAATCGACGATCCGACCGTTGGATCGTCACCAAACTTTAGTATGTTGTAGTACGTAATATTTGAGGACCATAGGAACTTATGGGTCGGGAATTCGATATACGGATCTTCCCAAATTGGATTTGTAAGTTCATAAAATAAAATGTTGACCGCCACTTGGTTTTGGCAATTGGCGGAGATCCGACCGTTGGATTGTAACAGAACTTTAGGATGTTGTTCTAGAAATATGTTGTGGAGCTTTGGAAGTAACGGATCGAAAATTCATGATGCGGATCTTCTAGATTGAATCTTAGGGGCTTGTTTTGTGTTAATTGTGTATTCTATCGATAAGAACTCTGAGTTGTGAATTGATAATTGTTTTAGGTGCCAATCATTCGTGACGCCTCTATGCGTGTGCTAGGAAGTGGTAGCGTGGGTGAGTGGGCTTTTGTTTTATGTATATACCTATATATTTACTGATTTTCCCAAAAATCGAATTTAAATGAAAGTATGTTTTCAAATGCCATGCATAGAATTTATATGGAACGTATGAATTAGTATATGATGCATATATGTGAAATGGTGCTATGGACGCATAGGTGAGTATCAGGTGAGTTATATTTTTTTTCATGTGAGTTATTGTTTATGTGAGTTGTGTTGAGAGCTCATAACCTACACCCCCGTGTTAGTGCTTATGTTGTTATGTTGTTAGTCACCTCCTGCACCACACGCTCACTTGGATCCAAGATAGGTGCACAGTCTTGTCACACAGACCACTACAGTGGTTTCAACTCGTAGGTGACCTGCGCTTATTCACGCAGCTGCTTTGTTGAGTATAGCACTAGAGCGTATTATTACACCAATCCTGTCGTACAGACCACTATTATTTTCTGACTCGTGTGCAGGCATATGTATTGAGCTGTATAATCAGCCGTACAGGATCACTGCAGGGTCTCCGGTTGATTTGTTACTTCACCTGTTATATCTATGCATCTTCATTCTATTATTGATGCATCTAGCATGGCATACTTTCATAAGACTGTTTTCGAAATATATTGAGGTATGATGCTATATATGTATATATAATTACTAAAGGTTCGTATCGGTGAGGATTCTAGGTAAATATCAGGATAAGTGGATACTTTTGAGGGTAAAATCCTTACCCGCTCTGCTGTAATTACTTATGCTCTATCATCACGTGTGAAGTGGGTTTATACCCGCTCACCAACGCACTCTGGTATTTAGGCACTTTTAGGTTTAAATTTATTCACATTTTTCCACATCAGCATACTTTATGGCTTCGTCACCTTCCCGGTGTCGGCCAACACAACTCGATTTGGATTCCTAGTGGACTTTCCAGGTCGGGGTGTGTCAGTTTGGTATCAGAGCATAAGATGGGCAGTATTGCATCCATCACACGTGTGATGAAAGCATTCTATGTTCTTGAGTCTAAATTTTGAAATTTGCCACCTTGTCGACTACGAAAAAATGTGTTTGTTTTCCTAAGTTTTGGGCAGTTTCGCTGAATTGTCGACATCTTTGAAAATTGCTTTGGTGGACGCTTTTAGATTTAAAGCAAAGCAATTTCTTGCCAACAAATATGGAGAATTGAGATTTATGGTTGGTCCTAAAGCAAGGTTAAGGTATCGGTATCGGAGTAGCATCAGAGATCTATAAATCAAATTCATCATGATTCTTTAGCCATCTTTATCGATCTTTTCCGAATTGGAAACCAGAACTGATTTTAATTCCTTGGCGGTACCCTTTTGTATACCATTTGTTGGGATTTCTACGAAGTTTACTTCGTTAAGATTCTAAAATTGTCTTGAGTGACAGCCTGGTGCTAAAGTGGTAGCACTTGACAAAAGGAATTTCAGGGAGACAGTCAATTTTGGTTCTTGATAGTACTAGCCTTCTTAATCGCGCTAGTTATCATTTCAGATCTTCAAGAGAAAGATTGACTTTCCCTTAAGCCGTTCTAAAATAGATTATCAGTAAATTCTTCTTTCTGGCTTGGGAATCCTAACCAATATTAGTTTTCGAATTTCTTTGGTGATGTACTCGTTATTTTGATGAGTAGGCACCGAAGTGCGAGTTGTTAGACTGATGAGTAATGCAAAATCTCTGAGATAGTGAGTTTTTCCCCTAAAATTATGAAACCCTATCATAGAGCCAATTCCTTATCAGTCGCTCTAATCTGTAATCAACCTATAGTAGTGCTACTAAGTGATGATATTGTTCGATATCCATGAACTGTCAACTAGTATTCAAGTGGTATGATTTCTGATACCAGAGACATGCTAGTATCTGGAAGTGATACCCTTATGCCAGGACGCTGATTTACAGTTTCAGTGTAGCGAATAATATTAAAAATTATCGTATATGCATCAATTAGCTGCACGACTAATGGAATTGATTAACCGTGACTATTGAAGCCGAAACAGCTAGATTTTAGAGAGTTAGAAGCAAGTTTCGTATTAGGATAGTAAACTCCTAGTTGTTTCTACCTTATCACCTATCTAGGTAAACAAAATCTCTTCGACTAGTCACTTCCTCGATCATTTCCTCGGGTGGATAGGAGAATCGAAGTACGAGTTAATTTCTCACTGTTAGAGTGATCTGAGTATCGAGAAAGCTGTGAAGACCTTTTAGCACGTGGCGTGGTGAAAGAAATAGTATGGTACTTTTTGAGGACGTACATTCAGGAGTCATATTCCAAAGTCTTACTTGAGGTTTTATCATCAAGCTATCTTCTCTTATTCACCATTTTCCTTGCGTTCTTTTGAGTAATTTCTACCATCTGGGAGAATTTAGTTACTGAAGCTTGTGAGTGGGGAATTACCCAATCAGAACTTTACTTAGGGAAGTTCAAACCTATTCACGAAATTGAAAGACTGAACCCTTAGGTTGTACCTAAACTTTGGTAACTTGATTGGGTGATGATTAGAAACCATTTAAATCCTACTTCGAACTGTTGGTCTAGTTGACTGACCTTTGTAATCCGAGTTACCTTTATGGTTTGATGAATTCGTAGTGATCTTATCGGTGACTTTCTTATCTACCTTGATGGTGAGACCAAATTCTTTAAGCTCTGTTGGTCAGCTATATACGAGACTCCTCGATTGTAAACCTTGATTAAATTGGTATTCTTCTTGGGAGAAGTAATCTCAATGGACGAGATTAATTTTTGTTCTCAATAAGGTTGTATCGGAAGAAAGTTGACATCTTCACTAAAGGTTGTGAATTTGAGATATCTTTGGACTTGTCGATTTTATGGACACTTTATTAGTGATGTTTCACCTTTAGTATCCTTCTTCACTTTTCGGCCGATGAAAGTCAGCTTAGTTTGGAAGGTTGGAAATAAAGAAAGTTTCTAACAACCGAGTTGTTGTCTCATTTCATCATTGTCTTACATTCTTCAAGGACGTTGATCTTTTGAAGATTCATGACGACGTATCCTTGGATGCTTCAGAGGTAGCATGACGGATTATCACCTATATTTCCAATGTGTAGAATTGTTGGAATGAACCATCTCATTTATGATTTGCAGTCAACAATTATCATCTTTGCCTGAGAATCAAGTGACATTTCTCTGTGGAGATTGTGACCAAATTCTTATCAACCTTAGAATTTCTGAAGTACATTTAATCTCAGAATGAGCTAAGTTTCGGACGGCGGCAATAAAAGAACATATCTATCCTTGAACATTTTCAACTTGTTCTATCCTATTCTAGTTGAAAATCCGAGTATCTAGATGGTGTTACCTTTAATCCATCAAGAAATAATTCGAATGGTTATAATCATTTTGTTATGATGGAGTTGGGAAGTATCAGTGTATACCTGAGACATTAAATATTTGTACGTATTGGGAATATGAAAATCAATAATCATGATGCCGAACCAAGGTTATGCTTATGTGGTGTTTCAATTGATGTTAGTTTACTTAAGTGGAAAGCCGTATTCTCCCAGCTTCAAAGCTTACAAGGTTGATGATGATTTCTTCCTTAAAATGGACGTTGAAATTTCAACAACAAGACACTTGTGAAGGCAACTAAGATAGAAGTGGGATGTTGTTAACTTCTCCTTGTGATGTAATCAAGAAGTTCTTGTTGTGACATGATCAAATGTGGAGGTAGAAAAGGAATAAAATCAAGACTTCCGTTGGTGTATTTGAAGAGAATCCTCATTCTAGATACATCCCTCTTTGATTGACGTTGAGAGGGTATTAAAGATATGAAATTCAAACTTCCTGGACAACTACAGTTTTTCTAATTGCGTCCAGAGGATGATGGCATTATGAGAAAGCTGCTTCTAGACTTCTATATAAGTTCAGGCAAACAGAAACCCAACAAGATTATCGTCTTGGTGTAATTGTATTACATCGTGCTACATGTTTCACATCCAAGCATTTAGAAGTCTTTATGAGGGTTTTGAGTATTCGATGTTGTTTGATATCACATTTCTACTCCTAGACTAATCGATTAGTCTGAAATGAGTTACTCAGACCTTAGTGGATGAGTTGCATCTTGTTTGTTCCACCATTAGCATGGTTGCTGCATAGCATTATCTCTATTTTAATTGCTTGTAACCACGGTTACAATTTTCATTTAGCTATGGTACCATTGGGGTTGAATTACAGAGACTTTATGTACAGTGCATATTTGATAAACGCTACTTTTGTTAGAGATATGTGTAACTACAGTTACGTTCCTGATTAAGAGTATGGCTTTGTTTGAGATATAATATAAATATTGTATGCGCAGTTTGTGATTTACAGAAGAGTATTGCGAACAAGTACTTGAATGATAGAGTTTGTGATGTAGAATTTTATGTTATTGACGAGGTTGCCTGAGAAGGTAGTGATTGAGCACGATCGAGGCATAACTATGTATTTCCCAATGAGGGGCAAGATGGTAATATTGCACCCTCAGGAATTATTATTTGTTTATCGAGACAACAGTGAGTTATCGGTATTACGGGCTGCAGACCGTAATATCAATAACTTATTCGTTGGGTTCGTTAAGCAAATAAACAAGTAGGTCATTCTATGTTAGCATTTGCATTTACCTAGTTATTTATTGTTTGGGCTTGACCCAGAGCTTTTACATGCCTATTTTCAAAGTACGTTAAGCTTTGAGTGTGTTTGTGATTTTATGTTCGCTTTTGATTTCAGTACAACTATTTTAACTCTACTTCGCTACTTGCGAATTCTGATGTTATGTTTCATACAATTATTTTTGGACCTTGAGCTTGGAGGCATAAAAGAGGAATCACTCCACTCCGATCGCGACTAAATGGCATTCTCTTTTATGCAACCGCTCTAGTTGATTTCTTCTTTATGTGTACATTTTCTTATGTTCTTTCGGAGCATTTTTAGGAATAAATTGTGATTTCAAATTTCAGGGACGAAATTTTTAAGGTGGGGAGATTGTGGCAGCCCGTCCCAAATTGTATGATTTTATAAATTTTAAAAGCGTGATTTTACGAAATTGCCCTAGAGGTGAAAAGTTTTTGGTTTTCGTTGACCAACGTTTAGTGAGACGTACGAAATTCCTCTAGAGTATTCCTGAAGTATTCGACGATACGGGCTCGTAGGCGCAACTGTAAACCTGAGAAGTATTTTGGTTTTAGTTAATATTTATACTTATATATATATATATATATTTATATATACATATTTTATAAGTATTATTATTTGATTAGTTGGTAGAATTAGAAATGGGAAGAAGAAAGTTAAAGGCAGCGGAAGAGAAAACAGAGAAAAAAAAAAAAAAAAGGATTGGTTAAGCTGCCCAATCAAAAATGAGAGAGGAAGGGAACAAGAGAGTTTCAGGAGGGGAGTGGCCGAATGGGGGGAAGAGAGAAGAAGAGGATGGCCAACCAGATGAGCGAAATGAGGGAAATGAGGGAAATGAGGGAGAAGGAAAATGAGATGAACAGTCGGGTTCCTCCAACCCGTGCGACTACCCGGTTGAGTCAAGTGGTTTTCTGACGGTTTTCCGTCCAAATTCTGGTCTTCTTCAACCTCCCATCAACCCCAAACACCTTCACGATATCCTAGCATCCTAATTGACCCAAAAATCTACATGTTTCATTGTGATTTCGCGAAGAACACCCACACGGGTGCAGTGGGATCTTTGCTCAAAGTCTACCATTTTTGAAGCAATTTCTTCCAATTATCACTACCCATACACTTCCCTTGAGGCCTAGAACAATGCCCAATTGTTGGTTGGAGCGGCAGAGTTGAATTGAGGACGAATTGAAGAACACCTAATTCTAAAGTTTCGCACGGGTTTGAGCAAATTGGAGCCTTTCCACGCAAAATTGGACTTGGCCACAGGTATAAAGTTTATTCTACTCATTGAGATCTTCATTTCTGTAAATTTTGGTAATTTTTGGAAATAGTTGGATTTATCGGCGAGTCGGGGCGGCCGACCGCCACCCACGGCGGCCCGTGCGACAGCACGTGGCCAGGGGACTGTCAATGTTATTCTTATTCTTAATAAGTTGCCTTGAGTTCAGTTTTGATAAATGATTGGCGTAGATTGAGCATTTGAACTTAAATTCATTACGATTCGTGGTTAGGTGAAAATGTGAATCAGCGATCCGACCGTTAGATCGTCACCAAACGTTATTATGTTATAGTACGTAATATTTGAGGACCATAGGAAATTTTGGATCAGGAATTTGATATACGGATCTTCCCAAATTGGATTTGTAAGTTCATAAAATAAAATGTTGACTGTCACTTGGTTTTGGCAATTGGCAGAGATCTGATCGTTGGATTGTAACAGAACTTTAGGATGTTGTTCTAGAAATATATTATGTATCTTTGGAAGTAACGGATCGGAAATCCATGATGCAGATCTTCCAGATCGAATCTTAGGGGCTTGTTTTGTGTTAATTGTGTATTCTATCGATAAGAACTCTGAGTTGTGAATTGATAATTGTCTTAGGCGCCAATCATTTGTGACGCCTCTATGTGTGTGCTAGGGAGTGGTAGCGTGAACCCTAGGTGAGTGGGCTTTTGTTTTCTGTATATACCTATATATTTGCTGATTTTCCCAGAAATCGAATTTAAATGAAAGTATGTTTTCAAATGCCATGCATAGAATTTATATGGAACGTATGAATTAGAATATGATGCATATATGTGAAATTTTGCTATGGACGCACATGTGAGTATCAGTTGAGTTATATTTTGTTCATGTGAGTTATTGTTTATGTGAATTGTGTTGAGAGCTCATAACCTGCACCATGGTGTTAGTGCTTATGTTGTTATGTTGTTAGTCACCTCCCGCACCACACGCTCACTTGGATCCAAGATAGGTGCACAATCTTATCGTACCGACCATTACAGTGGTTCCGACTCGTAGATGACCTGCGATTATTGACGCAACTGCTTTGTTGAGTATAGCATTAGAGCGTATTATTACACCCAGTCCTGTCGTACAGACCACTATTGTGGTTCCGACTCGTGTGTAGGCATATGTATTGAGCTGTATAATCAGCCGTACAGGATCACTGCAGGGTCTCCGGTTGATTTGTTACTTCACATGTTATATCTACGCATCTTTATTCTATTATTGATGCATCTAGCATGGCATACTTTCAGAACACTGTTTTCGAAATATATTGAGCTATGATGCTATATATGTATATATATATTATTTTCTGGGAAAGTATATAGGTTTTACAGCGAGAAGATAGAAGTTTGATAAATGAGATACTTTCGAAAAACTTTGTTTTTGCCCACTCACAGCTTTGTTTTTGCCCACTCACAGCTTTTTTTTTTATAAAGGTTCGTATCGGCGAGGATTCTGGGCAAATATCAGGATAGGTGGATACTTCTGAGGGTAAAATCCTTACCCACTTTGCTGTAATTACTTATGCTCTATCATCACGTGTGAAGTGGGTTTATACCCGCTCACCAACGCACTCTGGTATTTAGGCACTTTTAAGTTTAAATTTATTCACATTTTTCCACATCAGCATACTTTATGGCTTCGTCACCTACTAGGTGTCGGCCAGCACAACTCGATTCGGATTCCTAGGGGACTTTTCGGGTCGGGGTGTGTCATTATTATTATTATTATTATTTTGCTAGAACTATGCGAAGAACATTATTACTTTTATCTGAAGTTGAATTATTTCATAGGTAATGTAGGACATGAGGGAGCAGAGACATGGCTTAATCATCTTGAGAAGACTTTCCGTGTGATACAGAGTTAGGGGAGTATTTCTGAAGATAGGTGGGTTGAGACGACTACCTGGTTTTTAGCTACGGAACCTGCATCCTGGTGGAGACAGAAGTCTTATCAGTTATCACCAGAGGAAGCGGCTGAGTGGGAAGTTTTTAAGGAGCTATTTCAGAAAAGATTCATTTCTTCAGAGTATATGGATCGCAAGAAGCAAAAGTTAACGTATCTAAAGCAGGGAAAGATGTCAGCCAATGAGTATTATCGGAGGTTTACTGATTTATCTCGATATTATCCAGAGATTGTTGCTAATCCAATTGAGATGCTTCGTCATTTCAGGTTGGGTACTATGAAGAAATGACGTTCTATGGCGACTACTACCCCATGTGCTACTTACCAGGAGTTTTATGAGATTTTGCTGCGAATTGAAGACTCAAAGAACTTGCCCAGTGATAGTGAGGAGGAAGAAGAGAAAGATGGCAACTAGAAGAAATATGATAAATGTAAGGGTCAATCATCTCAAGAACCTCGTAAGACTCAAAATTTTAAGAGAAGTGGTGCCAGTTCCAGTTCTTCTAGTGGGGATATGAGTTCTATTGGGCAGAGAAGAGGTGGTAGATTTTCTGGAGGTTCTCGTTTTCAGAGGCAGAGAGATTCTGGTGGTTGTAGTGGTCTATTTTGTCGTAGATGTAACAATCGACATTTTGGGGAGTGCAGACAAGGTAGCAGCGGATGTTTTACTTGTGGTCAAGTGGGGCATCAGGCTATGCATTGTCCTTAGAATCAGCAGAGGCCCCAGCAGCCTTTCTTACCACCGCCAGTTTCGATCCAGCAGGTTCCAAGGCCTAGTAGTTATGCTCAGACAGGTCACGGGGGTGCTTATCATTATGAGGGTGATGTAGCTTCTTATTCTGCAGGGCAGTATCAGTATCTGCAGGACCAGTATCAGCCGAGTGGTTATCCTCAGTATTCAGGAGGTTATATGCCATATCCACCATATTCAGCTGGTGGATCCCAATGTTACCCTGGAGGAAAGTCCCAGCACGTGGAGGTTGCTTCTAGTAGTGCAGGATCATCAAGGCAGCCTAATGTGCAGGGACGAGGTAATCAGGCTAGCAGAGGTCGTGGAGAATGACAGCAGGCTCAGTGATGTATTCACCACATTACATTGCATAATGCTCAGAATTCTCCTGATTTGATCATGGGTACGTTGAATATTCTTGGTCATTTCGCTAGAGTATTAATTGATTGTGGTGCTACACACTCTGTTATTTCTCATACGTTTGCTCAGACCACACAACCTCATCCTACACCTCTTGGGTATGAATTAGAGTTTGCATTGCCTAAAGGGGAGAGGTTTTATGTTAGTTGTGTTTATCTAGGATGTCCCATGTTGGTGGAAGATGTTGTTATGTTAGCTAACCTCATCCCGTTAGATATTGTTGATTTTGATGTTATTTTAGGCACAGATTGGTTGCATTACAATCGTGCCAATATAGATTGCTACAGGAAGACAGTTACTTTTCATCGTCCTGGATTGCCTAAGGTTACCTTTGTGGGCGAGCGTAGTGGAGTGAGACACGGCATTATTTCGGCCGTGAGAGCTAAAAAGTTATTAGAGAAAGGTTGTCAGGGATATTTCGCTCATGTGGTGTTGAATGATAATACTCCTAGTAGTGTGGAGGATGTGAGAATGGTCAGGCATTTTCTTGATGTATTCTCTGATGATTTACCTGGATTACCGCCAGACAGAGATGTGGAGTTCACTATTGACTTGCTTCCAGGTACAGATCCTATATCTTTAACTCATTATCAGATGGCTCCTGCTGAATTGAGGGAATTAAAAATCCAGTTACAGGAATTAGTTGATAAAAGTTTTATTCAACCTAGTACTTCACCCTAGGGAGCTCCAGTTTTATTTGTGCAAAAGAAAGACGGGACTTTGAGGCTATGTATTGACTATTGGCAATTAAATTGGGTGACAATTAAAAACCGTTATCCGTTGCCGCGTATAGATGATTTATTTGATCAACTTCGAGGTGCCTGTGTGTTTTCTAATATTGATTTGAGGTCTGGTTATTATCGATTGAAGATCGGGAGTGAGGATGTTTCTAAGACGGCTTTTAGGACTCGATGTGGTCATTATGAGTTTCTTGTGATGCCATTCGGGTTAACTAATACACCTGCTGCTTTTATGGACTTGATGAATCGAGTATTCCAGCAATATTTGGATAAGTTTGTTATTGTCTTTATTGACGATATTCTGGTGTACTCTAAGTCTAAAGCAAAGTATGTTCGACATCTTACTTTGGTGTTGAAGAGATTGAGGGAGCATCGATTATATGCTAAGTTTAGCAAATGCCAATTTTGGTTAAATCAAGTGGCATTTTTAGGATATGTCATATCAGCCCAAGGTATTCTAGTGGATCTTCAGAAGGTAGTAGCTGTTAAGCATTAGGAGCAACCACAAACTGTCATTGAGGTACAGAGCTTTCTTGGCCTAGCTGGTTATTATAGACGGTTTATCAAAGATTTTTCAGTCATTGCGTTACCACTAACGAGGTTAACTAGAAAGGATGTTAAATTTGAGTGGGATGATAATTGTGAACAGAGTTTCCAGCAGTTGAAGTATTGTCTCACTCATGCACATGTTTTATCACTTCCAGATGATAGTGGTAATTTTTAGATTTACAGTTATGCTTCCTTGAACGGCCTAGGTTGTATGTCGATGCAGCATGTGTCACATCCCGGCCCGGGCCTCCACCACATCCCGGGCTCGACTCCACCGTAGCACGATATTGTCCTCTTTGGGCCCCGACCACGCCTTTACGGTTTTGTTTCTAAGAACTCACGTGAGAACTTCCCAGGGGGTCACCCATCCTGGGAATGTCTCTCGCTTAACTTCGGAGTTCCTATGGAACCCGAAGCCAGTGAGCTCCCAAAAGGCCTCATGCTAGGTAGAGATGGGAATATACATATAAGGCTCACAGGATCCACTTCCTTAGGCGATGTGGGATGTTATAGCATGGTAGAGTGATTGCTTATGCTTTGCGACAGTTGAACCCTTATGAGATGAATTATCCTACTCATGATCTAGAGTTAGCAACTACTATTTTTACCTTGAAGATTTGGAGACATTATTTTTATGGAGAAAAATGTAAATTTTTACAGATCATAAAAGTCTTCAGTATCTTTTCACTTAGAGGGATTTTAATCTTCATCAACGAAGGTGGATAGAATTGATCAGTGATTATGATTGCACGATTGAGTATCATCCTGGTTGTGCGAATGTGGTGGCAGATGCGCTTAGTAGGAAGTCTCAAGTTTGAATTAATGCTTTATACGCTTGTCATGTTCGTCTACTTGCAGATTTGAGATCCACTCTAGTGAAGTTAGGGGTGGAAGAGCGAGAAGAAGCTTTACTTGCTAATTTTCAAGTTAGACCAATTTTAATTGATTGTGTGCACGAGGCTGAGATGAATGATGAAGAAACCCAGGAATTAATTCAATCAAGAGATCAGGGGAAGAAGAAAGACCTCAGAATTAGAGAATCAGATAGTATGCTTATGCAAGAGAAAAGAATGTACGTGCCGAATAATGCAGAATTGAAGAAAGAAATTCCCGATGAAGCACACATTTCGGCATGTGCAATGCATCCTGGGGGTACTAAAATGTATCATACCATTTGACCATTTTATTATTGGCCGGGTATGAAAACAGAAATTGCTAAGTATGTAAGTAGGTGTGCCATTTGTCAGCAGGTCAAAGATGAAAGGAAAAAGCCATTTTGATTGATGCAACCACTTCCCGTTCCACAGTGGAAATAGGAAGATATTACCATGGATTTTGCGTACAAGCTTCTTCGTACGCAAAATGCTTATGATGGCATTTGGGTGATAATAGATCGGCTTACTAAATCAGCACATTTTATTCCAGTGAGGGAGAAATATTCTTTAAGCTGATTAACTGAATTATTCATATCGAAGATTGTTAAATATCATGGGGTTCCAGTTAGTATTATCTCGGATCGAGAT
>JADOBS010302032.1:0-13191 GCA_015708375.1 Cydonia oblonga
CTCTCTTCTATAAAAGGAGATCATTCTCCCACAATAACGGGAGGAATGTCATTTGTACTAAATCACTTACTAGAACTCGCTAAAGGAGAGCTTGAACCTTTGTACAATCAATAAGAACTCCTCTACTCGGTGGACGTAGCCAATCTGGGTGAACCACTTACATCTTGTGTTGTTTGCTTCCCTGTCTCTGTCCATTTACATACTTACCTATACCAGTGACCGGAACAATCTAGTGAAGGTCACAAACTTGATACTTTCTGTTGTACCAAAGTCCTCGCTAATTTTGTGCATCAACAAGGTTCAAATGTATTCATATTTTTCTTCATCATCACACTTTATGGCCTCGTCACCTTCTAGGTGTCTGCTAATACAGCTTGATTCGGAGTCCTAGTGGACATTCCGGGTCGAGGTGTATCAGAGTTAGGGTGAGATGCCAAATTAATAATTTCAAAAAATTAATATGACAAATCGCCTAAAAGTTTCATATGACAAATTAAAAATGTCTACAAGTTCATATGAACTTCTAAACATTGTCCCACAAAAAATACGGTCTTTTGATTTAGTTTAACCGAACATTTATGTGGCTTTAAATTAAACCTATTTTTTGCATTTATTTTTAAATTTATGACTATTTTGGTCATGAAGTAAATGTGACGATCCGTTTTGAGTTAAAATATATTTTATCTCTGAAAGCATGGAAATGACGATTATGCCCTCAAGACGATGTGATGTGGACATATGCGTATGGTTTTAAATTATTTTCCGTTGACGTAAGTAAATTATACTCGATGTCACGAGAGTGTCGATGCAAGTTAGGGTCAAATTGGATTCGGAACGGAAATGTTACAAATAGATGGAGGTAGTTTAGGTTGTCACTACATGCCACCAATTACCTTAATTCCTACAATCTATAACCAAATCAAAGATTGGTTTGGTTTTATATTTAATTGGACCCAATTGTTGATTTTCTAACTTTTATAGCCCAATTGTTGGCCAAACCGTGACAAAGACACCCACACATACACACACGTGCCCAAATCCTCCCTCATTCTCTCTCTCTTTTTCTCGAACTCTCTCTTTCCATACAACCCGAGTTCATAGCTTTTAAACCCCTTCAAAACCAGACAGATCGCGTTTAGTTTAGTCACCATCATCTAACTTTCGACTCCCTGAGTCTATCCATCCTTTAGTTGAGAGGATAGTCGACAGGAACACGAAATACCCGAGCTTCGGCGAGGGGTGAAATTAACTCCAACGTGATCGCGAGTGATTCACTTGGTTCTGAGGGTTAGTAAGGTAATTATTCAACTTCTTTAATGTGTTAGACTAGTTTTGGTTAAGTTTGGACGTCGAAATAAGCTCGTTAGTGGGATTGGAGGAGTAACCGATTTTTCAAGAATTTTTCAGGCCATTTTCTATTGGATTTTGGACTTTTAAAAGGTATGGGTGTGTTCTCCTTATTGAGAGCTTTAAATCCATATAAAATGTGTGGAATTTGGTTGAGTTTTGAGAACGATATTCAAGTTTTAATTTTTTTCAGAAACCGACGACGCAGTGGCGATCGGTGCCGAAGTCCGGTGAACTATTGAAGAAGAAGGGGGAATATTCTGTCAACTTTGATGGAATATGCAGTTATTTAACGGAATATTCCCTAACGCAGTTAGGGATTCTGTCCAACGTGCCAGGCACATGCCCGCGAGTATGGCCGTGCCTTGGCCGACGCGTGAAGGCGCGTGGGACGTCGGAAAATTATTCTAAAAATATGGGGATGTTTATGGTGTTGAGTAGGCCATGATGGTATATTCAAACATCCCAATTGAGCAACGTATGAGAAGTTATTACATAGTTTTGTTATGTGCTTAAAATTAACGTTAAAATAGTTGTTTCACATATAGGTGAGATGTTTCCGGAGGACGAGCGCAGTCAAGCGAGACTTGGGGGTTACGAGCAATATCTTAGAATATTAACGCTTTTGGTTTTCAATATATGTATATATGCTTTACGTTTTTCCCAGAAATTGATTTAAATGGTTTTACGTTTTAAATGTCATGTCAATTGCTTTATATCTTAGAATATGCATTTAGTAGTTGTGTATGTTATTGTTTGACGCAATAGACACTTAGGTAAGTTCCAGGTGAGTATATATGTTGTTGATAGTGAGTTGCATTATTATGGTTATACGTAGATGCATTTAAAGCTCATTGTCCTGCACCCCGGTGTTAGTGCTCTTGCATGTGGTCAGGGCACAGTTCTTCATATGATATTCACCTTCTGCACCACACGCTCACCTTGGATCCAAGGTTGGTCCGCCACCATGTCGTACAGACCACAATAGGTGGTTCCGACTCGTAGGTGACCTGCGATTTATCGCATAACCTTCACGTGATCGTAGTACTTGAGCGTACTTATTATACCTAGCCCTGTCCTACAGACCACAATAGGTGGTTCCGACTCGTGTGCAGACATATTTGATGAGATATAGGTTCAGTCGTACAAGCCACACTAGGTGGATCCAGCTGACATATCACTTTACATTGATTTACTTCACCTGGTTTACTTATT
The DNA here is from genome assembly GCA_015708375.1 of Cydonia oblonga. NCBI lineage: Eukaryota > Viridiplantae > Streptophyta > Magnoliopsida > Rosales > Rosaceae > Cydonia > Cydonia oblonga. Next base: position 2,563 of record JADOBS010302032.1, read on the forward strand.
CTTGATATTTGACATGGCATATATTTGGATTTTACTATTCTCGAGTATGATTTCTATATATGTACGTATGCTATTTGCTGGGAAATTATACGAGGTTTACGAAATAGATTATTACTTTTGGAAAGAGAAGTGGTTTTGAAAAGCTTTGTTTTTGCCCACTCACATTTTCTGTTTTGCGTCCCTCCAGGTTCTAGGTAGGTGTGCTTGTTGGTGGCTTACGAGGAGTCGATGACAGCTCTGACAGACTACAACTAATGTAGGATCGTCTCTTTGGTATTGTATAATTAGTACTTGACGCGCTGGGTTGCACTTAGGTAACCTACACTCTGAATATGTGTAACTATACTTAAACATCTTCACTCGCACTTATATGTTTGTGTAGTACAAATTAGTTATTTTGGTTTTTATTTACTCAGATTTACCTATCACTATCACTTCCGCACCACGCACATGGCTACGTCACCCTTACGTGACGGCCAGCACGCCTCGATTTGGGTCAGGGTGTGTCAGTTTGGTATTAGAGCCAGGTTTGGTAGTCCTGCATATTTTGTGAGTATTCTAATTATTTTGGTGTCTTCTGTCAGAACCATGCCGCCTCGTAGAAAGCCACGTACTTCACCTTAGTCTAGTTTCCCCAATATTTCCCAACTAGGGGAAGCAATTGCGAATGTCATTTAGTCTTCGCTTCGTCCTCCCCAAAAGACTCTTCTGGAGACTGTGTATAATCTAAAGTTGAATAATTTTGTGGGTACTGAGGGGGCCGAGCATTGGCTCAATCATCTCGAGAAAACTTTTCAATTGATGCAACGACAGGGAAATCTTCCTGATGATAGATGGGTCAAGACGACCACTTGGTTCTTAGGATAGGAGCCTGCATCCTGGTGGAGGCAGGAATCTTTTCAGTTGTTACCAGAGGAAGCTGCCGATTGGGAGATTTTTAAGCAGTTATTCCAGAAGAGAGTTGTTACCAGTGGATGCTTCACTTGTGGCTAGATAGGACATCGGGCTATTTAGTGCCCGCAGAACCAGTAGAAGCCCTAGGCACCTTCCTTACCACCACGAATTCCGATTCAGCAGGTTCCAGGGCCTAATGGTTATACCCAGATGGGTCACGGGGGTGCCTATAATTATTAGGGTGATATAACTCCATATTCTGGATGATGGTATCAGTATCCACACGATCCGTATCATCAGAGTGGCTATGCTCAGTATCCAGGAGGTTATACGCAATATCCGCCATGTTCAGCTGGTGGATCACAGTGGTATCCCGGATGACAGTCCCATAATGTGGAGGTTACTTCTAGTAGTGCAGGGTCATCAAGGTAGCCTAATCAGCCTGGTCAGGGACGTAGTTTGCAAGGACGTGGAAATCAAGCTAATAGCGATCGTGGAGGACGACAGCAGGCACATGGTCGTATTTACCATATTACGTTGCAGGATGCTTAGAAGAATTCTGATTTGATTATGGGTACGTTGAATATTCTTGGCCATTTTGCTAGAGTATTAATTGATTGTGGTGCTACCCACTCTGTTATTTCTCATACGTTTGCTCAGACAATGCAACCTCATCCCACATCTCTCGGGTATGAGTTAGAGTTTTCAATGCCTAGAGGTGAGACATGTTACGTTAGCTGGGTATATCCAAGATGTCCTGTGTTGGTGGAGGATGTCGTTATGCCAACTGATCTCGTTCCGTTAGATATCATTGATTTTGATGTTATTTTGGGCATGGATTGGTTACATTACAATCGTGCCAAGATGGATTGTTATGGGAAGACAGTCACTTTCCATTGTTCGGGCTTGCTTATGGTCACATTCGTAGGCGAGTGTAGTGGAGTGAGACACTACATTATTTTTGCTGTGAAGGCTAAGAGGTTATTGAGGAAAGGCTGTCAGGGGTATTTGGCTCACGTGGTATTGAATGAAGATAATTTTATCAATATGGAGGATGTATGAGTAGTAAGGCATTTCGCTGACGTATTCTCTGATGATTTACTTGGACTACCACCAGACCGAGAAGTGAAGTTCATTATCGATTTACTATCGGGTACAAATCCTATTTCTTTAACTTCTTATCGAATGAGTCTTGATTAATTGAGGGAATTGAAGATCTATTTACAAGAATTGGTTGATAAAGATTTCATTCAACCTAGTACTTCACCTTGGGAGCTCCAGTTTTATTTATACGAAAGAAAGACGAGACTTTGAGGTTGTGTATAGACCATCGACAGCTGAATCGGGTAACGATTAAAAACCGTTATCCGTTGCCGCGTATAGATGATTTATTTGATCAGCTTTAAGACGTCTGCGTGTTTTCTAAAGATTAGAAGTGAAGATGTTCCTAAGACGGTTTTTAAGACTCGATATGGTCATTATGAGTTTCTTGTGATGCCATTCAGGTTAACTAATGCACCTATAGCTTTTATGGACTTGATGAATCGAGTATTCAAGCCATATCTTGACAGGTTTGTCATTGTATTTATTAATGATATTTTGGTTTATCTAAGTCTAAAGCATAGCATGTTTGACATCTCACTTTGGTTTTGAAGAAATTGAGGGAACATCAATTATATGCTAAGTTTAGCAAATGCCAGTTTTGGTTAGATCAAGTAGCATTTTTAGGGCGTGTCATATCAACTCAGGGTATTCAGGTGGACCCTCAGAAAGTAGTTGTAGTTGAAAATTGGGAGCAACCACGAACCGTCACCGAGGTACGGAGTTTCCTTGTCCTAGCAGGTCATTACAAACGGTTTGTTAAAGATTTTTCAGTTATAGCATTACCACTGACGAGGTTGACTAGAAAAGATATTAAATTTGTGTGGGATGATAATTGTGAGTAGAGCTTCCAACAGCTAAAGTATTGTCTCACTCACACACCTATTTTGGCGCTTCCAGGCGACAGTGGTAACTTTGAGATTTACAGTGATGCTTCTTTGCATGGTTTAGGTTGTGTGTTGATGCAGCATGGTAGGGTGATTACTTATGCTTCATGACAGTTGAAGCCTCATGAGATGAATTATCTTACTCATGATCTTGAGTTAGCAGCCATTTTTTTTTCCTTAAAGATTTAGAGACATTATCTTTATGGAAAAAAATGTAAGATTTTCACAGATCATAAAAGTCTTCAATGTCTTTTCACCCAGAGATATCTTAATCTTCGACAGCAGACGTGGATAAAATTGCTTAGAGATTATGATTGCAAGATTGAGTATCACCCTGGTCGTGCAAATGTGGTGGCAGACGCGCTTAGTAGGAAATCTCAAGGCCGAGTTAACGCCTTATATGCTTGTTGTGTTCCTCTTCTCATAGAATTGAGGTCCACTAGAGTGAAGTTAGGGGTAAAAGATCGGGATGAAGCTTTACTTGCTAGTTTCCAGGTCAGACCAATTTTAATTGATCGTATGCTCAAGGCTCAGATGAATGATGAGGAAACTCATGAGTTAATACATGCAATATCATGAGGGAAAAAGAAAGATCTTAGAATTCGGGAGTCTGATGGTATGCTTATGCAGGAGAAACGAATGTACGTGTCGAATAATGCAGAATTAAAGAAAGATATTCTTGATGAAGCACAAATATCGGCATATGCGGTGCATCCTGGGAGTACTAAGATGCATCACACCATTCGACCTCTCTATTACTGGCCTAGCATGAAAAGAGAAATTGCTGAATATGTGAGTAGATGTGCAATTTGTCAACAAGTCAAAGCTGAGAGGAAGAAGTTTTTTGGACTAATGCAGCCACTTCCCGTTCCACGGTGGAAATGAGAAGATATTACCATGGATTTCGTGTACATGCTTCCTCGTATGCGAAATGGTTACGCTGGCATTTGGGTGATAGTGGATCGGCTTACTAAAGCAGCACACTTTATACCAGTATGGGAGAAATATTCTTTAAGCCGTTAGCTGAGTTATTTATATCGAAGATTGTTAAATACCATGGGGTTCCGGTTAGTATCATTTCTGATCGGGATCCTAGGTTCACTTCTAAGTTCTGAGCGGCATTTCAGGAGGCTCTGGGTCCGAGATTGCTCTATTGTATGACGTATCATCCTTAGACGGACGGGGAATCTGAGAGGACTATTCAGACGCTGGAGGATATGCTAAGATCTTCTGTATTGTTGTTTGGCGACGCTTGGCATAAGCGTTTGGATTTGATGGAGTTTGCCTACAATAACAGCTACCACTCTAGCATTGGTATGTCACCTTTTGAGGCACTCTATGGTAAGTCATGTCATACTCCCCTATGGTGGTCGGAGGTTGGTGAAAAAGTATTAGTGGGCCCTGAGATTGTGGACGAGACTACACAAAATATTCAGGTAATTAAATCTAACTTGAAAGCAGCTCAAGATCGACAAAAGAGTTTAGCAGATAAACATGCCACATATAGGGTATATAAAGTGGGTGATTAGGTATTTTTGAAGCTGTCACCGTGGAAAGGTGTAGTACGGTTTGGAAAAAAGGTATGTTAAGTCCTAGATACATTGGACCGTACCAGATCACCAAACGAGTCGGTAAAGTTACCTACAGGCTTGAGTTGCCTCCAGAGTTATCTAAGGTGCACGACGTTTTTCATGTTTCTATGCTTCGCCATTATGTCTTCGATCCATCACATGTGATACCTCCTCAGCCACTAGAAATTAATCCAGATTTAACTTATGACAAGGAGCCAATGATGATTTTGGATTACAAGGATAAGGTTATGAGGAACAAAATTGTGCACTTAGTGAAAGTTTTATGGAGGAACCATTCAGTGGAGGAAGCGACTTGGGAGATGGAGGATCATATGCGAGATATGTATCTACACTTATTTTATGGATATTAGTGGTTTGTTATGTTATTGTATGAAATTTCAGGGATGAAATTTTCTTAAGGGGGTAGGTTGTGATGACCCGTCCCGAATTAAAATATATTTTATCTCTGAAAGCATGGAAATGATGATTATGCCCTCGAGACGATGTGATATGGACGTATGCATATGGTTTTAAATTATTTTCCATTGATGTAAGTAAATCATACTCGATGTCACGAGAGTGTCGACGCAAGTTAGGTCAAATTGGATTTGTAACGGAAATGTTACAAATAGATGGAGGTAGTTTGGCTTGTCACTACATATTCCTACAATTTATAACCAAATCAAAGATTGGTTTGGTTTTATATTAAATTGGACCCAATTTTTGTTGTTCTAACTTTTATAGCCCAATTAGCGCTTATGATCTTGTTATGTTGGCCAAACCGTGACAAAGACACCCACACATACACACACGTGCCCAAATCCTCCCTCATTCTCTCTCTCTTTTTCTCGAACTCTCTTTTTCCGTACAACCAGAGCTCATAGCTCTCAAACCCCTTCAAAACCACACGGATCGCCTCTAATTTAGTCACCATCATCTTTCTTTCAACTCTCTGATTTTATCCATACCTTTAGTTGAGAGGACAGTCGACAGGAACACGAAATACCCGAGGTTCGGCTAGGGGTGAAATTAACTCTGATGTGATCGAGGGTGATTCACTTGGTTCTGAGGGTTAGTAAAGTAATTATTCAACTTCTTTAACGTGTTAGACTAGTTTTGGTTAAGTTTGGACATCGAAATAAGCTTGGTAATAAGATTGCAGGAGTAGCCGATTTTCAAGAATTTTTCCAGCCATTTTCCATTGGATTTTGGACTTTTAACAGGTATGGATATGCTCTCCTTGTTGAGATCTTTAAATCCATATAAAATTTGTGGAATTTGGTTGAGTTTTGAGAAAGATATTCAAGTTTTAAGTTTTTCCAGAAACCGGCGATGCAGGGCGACTGGTGCAGGAGTCATGCGAACTACCGGAGAAGAAGGAGGAATATTCCGTCAACTTTGAATGTTAGGTAACACCGTTAGTTTTTAGACGGAATATGCTGTTATTTAACGAAATATTCCCTAAAGCCGTTAGGGATTCCGTCCAACGTGCTAGGCACGTGCCCGCGCTTGGCCGCTCGTATGGCCGTGCCTTGGCCTGCGCGTGACGGCGCGTGGGATGTCAGAAAATTATTCTAAAAATATGGGGATGTTCATGGTGTTGAGTATGCCACGATGGTATATTCAAACATCCCAATTGAGCAACGTATGAGAAGTTATTACATAGTTTTGGTTATGTGCTTAAAATTAACGTTAAAATAGTTGTTTCACATATAGGTGAGACGTTTCCGGAGGACGAGCGCAGTCAAGCGAGACTCGAGGGTTACGACCCTGCCACATACCAGTGAGTGGGCTTTTGGTTTTCAATATATGTATATATGCTTTACGTTTTTCCCAAAAATTGTTTTAAATGGTTTTACGTTTTAAATGCCATGTTAATTGCTTTATATATTAGAATATGCATTTAATAATTGTGTATGTTATTGTTTGACGCTGTGGACGCTCAGGTAAGTTCCAGGTGAGTATATATGTTGTTGATAATGAGTTGCATTATTATGGTTATACGTAGATGCATTTATAGCTCATTGTCCTGCACCTCGATGTTAGTGCTCTTGCCAGTGGCCAGGGCACAGTGCTTCACGTGATGTTCACCTCCCGCACCACATGCTCACCTTGGATCCAAGTTTGGTGCACAACCTTGTCATTCAGACCACAATAGGTGGTTCCGACTCGTAGGTGACCCACGATTTATCGCACAGCCTTCACGTGATCGTAGCACTTGAGCGTACTTATTATACCGAGCCCTGTCATACAGACCACAATAGGTGGTTCCGACTCATGTGCAGTCATATTTGTTGAGCTATAGGTTCAGCCGTACATGCCACACTAGGTGGATCCGATTGACATATCACTTTACATTGATTTACTTCACCTGGTTTACTTATTCTTCATGCTGAGATATTTGACATGGCATATATTTGGATTTTACTATTCTCAAGTACGGTTTCTATATATGTACGTATGCTATTTGCTAGGAAATTATACGGGTTTTACGGCAATGGGTTATTACTTTTGGAAAGAGAAATGGTTTTAAAAAGCTTTGTTTTTACCCACTCACATTTTCTATTTTGCGCCCCTCCAGGTTCTAGGTAGGCGTGCTTGTTGGTGGCTTACGAGGTGTCGACGGCGGTTCTGACAGACTACAACTAATGTAGGATCATCTCTCTAGTATTGTATAATTAATACTTGACCTGCTGACTGCATTTAGGTTACCTACGCTCTAAATATGTGTAACTATACTTAAACATCTTCACTCGCACTTATATGTTTGTCTAGTGTAAATTAGTTAGTTTGGTTTTTATTTACTCACATTTACGTATCACTATCACTTCTGCACCGCACACATGACTACGTCACCCTCATGTGATGGCCAACACGCCTCAATTTGAGTCGGGATGTGTCAGTAAATATGAAATTAAATTGAGAATTCTTTAATTATTATATGGTTTTCTTTTTTCGAATGTATTGAATTATATGATTTGCATCTCCAAAACATTCAAACAAATCAATCAATGAGCATGATATCTACATAACTATTTACCGAAAATAATGATATCCATAACTTCTTCTTTTTTTTTTATGAAATAAATATAACAAAATGTTCCTTATATATATATAAAGGTAATTTAGCCAAAAATCAATAAAAATTTTACTATTAAGCCATATATCAATGACATAATTTTTTTTGGACTTAATCAATGATATATTGTATTAATTAGGCAAGGTCAATGATGAATGCCACACATGCTTTAAGTTATTATAAATAGTTAGAATTTGACTCTTCTATCCTTCTCTCTCTTTCTCTCTCTATGAATGTCATATAGGCATTAAGCTATTATAAGTAGGGATTTAGATCCTATCCTAATCGGTTTTGTGAGGTGCGGAGGATTCGATGGATATCATCCATTAATACAAGTCCAATGGCCAAAATCTCTACTCCTTCCCTCTCTTCCCCTAAATTCTTCTCTTTCTCCCTCACTTCGAAGCTCTCAACCTTGAACCACTAGAGCCCCACATTCCAGATCAAATTCATCCCCACCTCAAAATCAGCCCCAACACCACCACAATCGACCCAACCTGCAACCCTCAATTGCAGGTTCCTCACCTTACCCTCCCAAAATCAACCCCAACACCACCACATCTCTGAGTTGCAGGTCGTTCAACCCTAAAATCTCAACCAATGTTAACAAAGGAACAAAGAGAGAGGTCGTGCAAATTGGTGTCTTTTGGTTGCAGAAAGCTTTTTCATAACTATGGAACAATTATAAAGAGAGAAACAAATTTACAGTAGACAGAGAAATCTTAAATATGTGGAAGAAGAAAGAGACAACAAATAAAAAGCTAAAGCAGTAAAAGATAGCACAAATGATCTGCAATTGAATTTAGGGCTTGTTAACCGCAATGGGGTGTGTTGGGGAGAGGGAGAAAGAAGAGATGATGGGGAATAGAGGAAGGGGGAGAGGTTTTGCCCATTGGATTTCAATCCCCATTAAACTAATTCGGAGAGGATCTGAATTCTATAAATATTTTGAACATGCATATTCTATCATTGTCTTTCTCTCTCTCTCTCTCTCGTCATTCGATTACACAGAGGAGTCTGCTCAACTAAAAAGAATGGAACTAGGAAACAAACAATGTATTGTAGTGTCTGAATCCAAATGTAAAAAACAAAGCTCGGAAACTGACACTGCATTACAGTGTTTGAAACATAGTAGATGTGTGAGTGATGGAAAAAACTAAACCAAGAAATGGACACTGCAACACAACGTTTGAATCCAAAAATAAAAAATAAAACTAGGAAATGGAAGGGTTTGAATCCAAATGTAAAAAGGAACATTTAGGAGGCGTGTGAGTGATGGAAAAAACAAAACCAGGAAATGGACATTGCAACGCTGTGTCTGAATCTAAATGTAAAAATAGAATTAGGAAACAGACACTGCAAAGTTTGATCCGTATTGACTTATTCCAAAATACAAAAACTATGAGAAATGGAGTGTTAGTTGAAGTGGGTGTCAACTGTAGTGATGGATTTGATCATTTTTGTTTATTTTAAATGCATTTAAGTATCACAATACATGATTGACCTATTTATAATTAACATAAATATTGTTAATATTGTGATTTTTTATGTTTATTTATTTTTATTTTTATGATTTTACACAAAATAACCCTAAATGCAATTGATGTTAATTTTAAGGGAAAGAAATATATTTAGCAATTATTCTTTTTAATAAAAACTCCTCTGCGACGTCATAACTCCATGGCCATAAACTTAACAGAAAGTTGAACATAAATTAGCACAAGATGACCATATTTTTGCGATGGCGTTGGCGTCGCCTAGTATTTCGCCGACTCACTGCATGTCGCCCTGCAGCCGCATGATGCTTTTGCGATGACATAGATGACGTATATGTCGCCCCGCAGCCGCATGATGCTTTTGCGATGACATAGATGACGTATATTCATTTTTTTGTGATGGATAATGTTAGGAAGATCAAATTCATAAACAAAATGATATGATTGTTGGTGATTTGATTATTATTTAAGTATTGATTAGCAGACTTATTTCTTATCGGTAACATATAATTTGATTTGTAAATTTAATTTAAAGTTTTATCTTTCTAGCATTACCCTGTTACGATGGAGTGTTACCAACGCCAAAGCAGTTTTCCCTAGTAGTGACCACAACCACAAGCCTCATAGCCGGCCACCACCTCCCACTATTTATCTCGTCCCCTAAATCCAACCTCCCAAAAGCCGAGCTACACCCCGATGATCCGAGTCAAACAATTTAGGGCCATAAAAGCTCCAAAATGTAAGTGACATGGAGAGCGTGAAGGAGATTTCGAATAAACGGTAGATTATGCCCTTCTGATTACGCTTTTATGTTGGAAACTTGGGAGCTTTTGGTAAAAGGGGCATAGGATTGAGGACGTGCAAAAGGCGCAGTGATACAGAGTCCGAAAAATTCCTAAGGCGTCCCGAAAATTTGATCCTCCTATATATTTCATGAGTATAAATTTTTTACTAAACATAAATTTTATTGAAAAGAGAAATCATCGTCATATAATTTTATCTATATTACAATTGATTAATTGAAATCTATACATAATATATTTCTTTTTCACTTTTCTTTAGCAATAAAAACTTGTGTATTATTTTATTTCACAAACACAAGCGTATTTCGTATCTCTCTTTCAATCATGCTCTATTTTTTCATGGACGAACCCTAAATCGTAATTTCTTGACAATTGGAGATTATTCAATTAGTAAAAGTGAAATGCTGGTTTCAATTAAGTTTGAAGATTGATTGTTGAATTATGTATAAATATATTGTCTAACAAATTATTATTGTTTTAAGTAAGAATGAACTTTTATATGAAATAAGCAGAGGACCCTCCAAATGTCAAGTAACAACCCTAATAGGGAGAAATTTTTTATTATGACCGGAACACGGGTGAGTACATTACATGTTTTTATATAAGTGGTGGAAAATTTTTTCTTCAAGTTATTAACTTTTTAACATACATAACTCACCATTTGTATAGTGACATGTGATGTACTACCCTGTGTTCTGATCACACTAAAAAATCTCTCATTGATGAGAGGAAAGGAGGGAAACGGATTGGGCGTTGGGTGATGGGATGTTGGATTAGGAGAGGTGAGAGAGCGACAGC
>JADOBS010302033.1:0-13191 GCA_015708375.1 Cydonia oblonga
TTTTGAGAAATTTGGTGTGAATTGTAATATATTGGATGATTTACAAAATAGTACAAATGTTCTTATAAGGAAGACTCAGTAATGAGAATACAATATCAAATATCATAGAAATCTGCCATCAACCAAATATGGTCCCTAAACAACAGCTATGCAATCTTTGATAGACATAATGACAATCAATATCAACTACAATGAATAGCATGATCAAACAAATAAAAAGTATCTCGACACACTCCCTCAAGTTGAAGAGTGGATATCATACACTCTGAACTTGTCAAGTAGTTTTGAGAAAAGTAACCTTTCCTAAGGGCTTTGTAAATAAGTCTGCCAATTGTGAACTTGTCGGCATAAAGCAGCGGAAACCAGCCCGATTTTAAGATGTTGCCGTACAAGATGACACCAACTCAATGTGCTTTGTTCATTTGTGAAAAACATAATTCTTGGCGTTGTGTAATGCTGATTGGTTGTCACAATATAATTTAGCTGATCCTAGATGCTCAACACCTAAACCTTTGAGAATATATTGAAGCCATTTGAGTTCACAACAAGTATCTGCCATGGCTCAATATTCTGCTTCGGTGGACGAACACGCCACAATGTTCTGCTTCTTTGTTTTTTAGGAAATTAATGAATTTCCAAGGTGTGTACAACATGTGTGATGTGGAGCAAATAATAATTTCAAAAATTCTCGAGACGACAAGTGGACTATTTCTTGAAGAAAACAAAAATGTCTTCATTAAATGGGCAGGGCCTAATAATATTCTCATGTGCAGTTCAACATCCCTAGAGCCCTGAGCAGTATACTGCGACATCAACAAACTCCCCTGCTCATGGCAAAGAGGAAAAGTCAAAGGAATCCTATCTTTAATACATTCATGATTGAAGGCAACTCAAACAACTAAGGAATCCTCATTACATCCAATCAAGGATACTTTTAAGAATATCCCAAGATATTATCTCATGATTAATATCTTTGAAGTATTCTTTCCTCATCTATTATATGGGTGACACCTAATTAATGGGAAGCTGCTATATGTAAGGTAACCACCTCCCTATAAATACTTCATCTACACTAGTTTCTAGTAAGCTTTTGCTACACAATTAAGCCTAAACACTCTCTTTTAAGATAAATTGACTTAGGCATCGGAGATCCATTAGCCAACCCCCTACCTCGTGGGCGCATGTGACTTTGGTCGTTGATCAAAGGTGTTTATTTGTGTTGTAGGTATAAACACATCATGACTAAAGACGGCAAATTTTTGCTACCCCAAATTGGTGCTTTCATTAAAGCCTGATTTAATGCTCGAAGAACGCCCTCACAATTACTTTTGGAATTTTCTGTCACGTAAAATTTCTCACACGTAGTAGTCACTGAACTTTTTCATAAGTTTTTTGACTAAGTCCCTGGACAAAGGATACGAAGGTGAAAAATTCTGAAACCATGACGAGTGACACTTCCTATGTACCTGGGTTTTCACCCATGCGGCAGGCCACAGAGCCTTCAAGCTAGAAAAGTTTGAAAAGCATTCAAGTCAATTGAATAACGAATATGGCATAAAGAGAAGAAAGCATTTGGTTAAATTTCTAGCAAATTGATAAACTTGCATTCACTCATACCCCCGAAATCTGACACAAATAAAACAAAGCATATTACTCATTAGCATTTTGGATGATCCCTGGCTTTCTAGCAACTACCTAGCCTTCAGCAGCTCGCACCATCACCACTTCATTTTCAAGGGCTCAAATCTCGGCAGCTTCATCTTTAACTGCTCCATCTAAGCAGCTAAGAAACAAAACTTGAGCAGTTTTCTCCTTTTTGGTAGACAACACAGATGTGGCAACACTAAAAGAAGTAGGCTTTGACATTTCTTTGGTAGTCCAATCCACTTTTCCAAGTGATGAACTTTCCTCCCCACTTCTCATAGTGGCAAGTCTTTCAAAAGTCGATCCAGACTTAGCTATGGATTGGACAATTCATTATATCTTCAAACATAAACATTGGGGGTAGCAAGGATCTCTTGTGCTGAGCACTTTTTTCAACCAAGACTTTAGTCTATTTCTGAAACTAGCAGAACTCCCACAAGCAGAAGAATGAGTCCTTGAATTATTCTCAATTGAAGGTCTAGCAAGCAAGCCAACCTACCAACAAGGCCCTATGCCTTTCTTGCACTTCCTTGCCTTCGGGGCTCACCTTCGCTATTCAACGCCACACCAACCTAGGAGGTAACAACTACAGCAATTAGTGCAGCCCAACTTCACACAATCCTCTAGCCTTATGGCCTGTGCCACCCTGCACCTCGACTCCCAGCCATGTCATCCATTCCTCGGCCCTGACCGAGCTGCATTTATGTCTACTATCAGGTAGCCCTTGTTGCTATGTCACCCACTTGGGACTCAGCCTATTGCAACAATTAGTGCAACTCAATTTCACACAGTCTTTTAGCCTTATGGTATGCGCCACCCTGCACCTCGACTCCCAACCATGCCATGTAATCCTCGACCCTGACCTAGCCGCATCTATGCCTACTACCAGGCAGCCCCTGTTGCCGTGTCACCCACTTGGGACTTAACCTACTAGTCCCGAGCTGCCCTGAGACAACAACAAGAAGAAAGAAACTATTTTCTTACCTTTTGGTACAATAAACAACTATCGACTCTTCATAGGGCAACCAAAGAAGAAAATTGGAGAGGGGGAACAATATCCTAAGATTTTGTCTCTTTTTGTTCTGGAGAAAATTGCTTGTTTTATTTAATCCTCTACTTAAGGTAGAATTAAATAAAATATATAGGCAGTTGGACTTCATTTCCCTAAGACATTTACTACAAGTCAGAGCTTATAATCCAATGTGGTCGAAGAACCCATTTTTGGCAGACCTACTCAACTTGGACTCTACACCTCCTACACCTCCTATGTACAACACAACATGTGTGTGGGCATTTGTTGAGCAAAAAATGGTCTAAAAGATCATAAAGACGACACATGAACTTTTTACCAAAGAAGACAAGAATGCCCTCATTAAATGGGCATGACCCGAAAATATTCTCAGGCCCAGTCCAATATCCATAGAGGCCTAAGTAGTAGACTACGACATCAACAAGCTTCCCTACTCATGGTAAGAAGAAAAAGTCAAAGGGATTATAGATAGGAGAATTATTCTTTCCCCATCCTACAGATCACACACCTTGGCCAATAGGAAACTGCCATGTGTAGAGCAGAACTCTACCTCTATAGCCAGCCACCTCCCTATGAATACTCTATCTACACCAGTTTATCATAACCTTTTACCACGCAATAAGCCCTTAACACTCTATTTTCAAAGAAATTGACTTAGGTATCAGAGATCCATTGGCCAAACCTCTTACCCCCTGGGCGAGCGTGGCTTTTGCCGTTGGTCAAAAATGTTTATTTGTTTTGTAGGTACAAATACATCAAGACTAACGACGGCACATTTTTGCTACCCCATGTGTCAAATCTTGCAAGAATAGGTTTTTGAACACACTTATGGTGGTATTCATGACAAGTACAGAAGGAGAGAAATAGAGAGAAACAAGACGAAAAATGGGTGTTGTCGCCAGTAGGGTGAGGTTGCCGCCGGTAGGGAAGGGCACAGGGGTTGTCGCCGGTAGGGTGAGGTAGATTGAGTAATGGGTGTTGTCGAGGTTGTTTTTGTTTTTTATTTTTATTTTATTTTATTTTATTTAGACTTAACAGTGTTAAATTGGAATTAACTATTAAATTTGACGTGTCATGTCTTTAATCGTTAGATAAGAATGGTTTAGATGTGGTAAAATGCAAGTAAATGCATGAAACCTAAATATAGAGACTCATGATCCAAACTGAAACTATGGCGGTTACAAATCAATATTTAATAAAAGAAAGATAGTTTTCATAACCGCTTTATAGCCTCTGACACACCCCTCTTAATTTTTATCATCGCACTAAATAAATCAAACAGAAACAACGACTATATTAAACATACGTGTGTGAGAGGCTAAAAAGGGCGGATGTTTACATTTTCTTATCTTTCGCTATTCCACTTTTACTCTATACTATGGCTCACTTACATCCTATATTCATTCTTCGTTTCTCGTTGTGTCCCATTTCGTTAATTCAACTATATAAATTGTTAACTTGCTAATGTGACATGGACATTATGGGAATTTTATTTAAAGAGTTTTAAAAGTTAAAAAAATAAATATATATATAAAAATCTCCTTATACCCACCTCACTTCCTCTACCCAACCCTCGAGACAGCCACCTGGAAGAAATATACTACCTTGCTGACTAAGTCTTATTCAAAGTTTGGTTTTTTTTTCCTCACACCTTTTTTTCCAGAAGAGACATAGCCTTACTATTCATGGAAAATTTTCTATTTATATACAAGAAAAGCCCAACAAAAGCGTCGATCAATAAGTGACACCACTACATAATAAGTTCATGCTAGGTGTATATCCCATCTTCTTTACAAGTTTTATTCAAGTAATGTGAGAAATTAAATAATTAATGACTGCCACATACTTTGCCACGCACGAATGAAGCAGTAATCTCTTGAAAAATTCACGATCTGGGATAAGTGCAAAATTCATGATGATTAGTTTCAGTGAAAAAACATATATATAGTTAGTTATTTAGTTATAGCACAAGCATGTTGCTAACTAGACATTGATTGAGATATACATAGAAAGAGAGAGAAATCAAATCGAATGGCATTGCCAAGGTTTGTGGTCGTGAAATCAAACCATAACAGAAAATTCTTGCGCTGCATGAAAGGTGATGGAGAGGAGAATGCGCCAGCCGGGTTTCTCAATTTCTCCGAAGAGGAGGCCAGCAGCCATTACGCAAAGTACGAAGTGGAGATGGCAAAGACTAGAGGGAATAAAGGGCTAGTCCACATTAGATGTTGTTACAACAATAAATACTGGGTAAGCGTGACGGGAACGCACATGTTTGACAACCAGGTTTTGATTGTTGCTCGGGCAGACGAACCCGAGGAAGACCAATCAAAACCCTCATGTACCCTCTTCGAGACCGTCTACGTGGATCCGATAGACAAGGACGATGATAATAATAATAATAATAATAGTGGTAACAATAATGCCGACAATAATGATGGTGATCTTGAAGATGATAGTCAGGTGGTCCAATTTCGGCATGTCCACCTCGGACGTTATACTACCTTACACAACAGCTCGGACGCCTTAATACTTTATGGAGGCTCAAACGCCGCAGCAGATGATCCTAACAACGTAGAGTCGCAAGATGTGTGCACAGTCGTGAATTGGGAATCGCTGGTGATATTGCCGAAACACGTGGTGTTCAAGGGAGACGAAGGTAGCTACGTCACAGCCCATATGGCTGACCGCAACCATATGGACCACGGAGACGACGAAGAAGATGGGCCGTATCTCCATTTTGATGGTCATGACGTATGTGATCCGGCTGCGACGCATGAGATCTTCAGAAACCCTGACGGAACCTTACAAATAAAAAACAGTTTCTTCGAAAGATATTGGAGAGTCGCCAAAGACGAGTGGATCTGGGCGGACGCGTTTAACCCAACCGCCGGAGACAAGAACTACAAAGACACGTTGTATCGGGCGTTTAAGCTTTCTGACAAAGTCATAGCTCTCATGAACGTAGGGAACAACAAGTACTGCAAGAGATACACATGGGGGATTACTGGTATGTGCGCCAACGTGTCTAATCTCTCCATTTATTCACACCTCCACGTTGAAGAGCCTGTTAAGTCAAGGACCATCTACAATGTCAATTACCGCCTCGCCCATGCCAGGATCTACAATTACCAAAATGACACGGAAATCGCAGCCGGAGAAGCCGTGAACTTCACCCAAGAAACCACAAACGTACTACTCAAGTTGTTCTACAAGAAGTCGAATATTTGCAGTTGGAATGATATCAGTAGAGTCTATTCCATAAAACCAAAAACCAATGTTGAAGCCGATGGCGTTCCGCGAATCACGGGAGGTGACAACGGAGCGGTGAAGTTTGAGATTTCAGGGGGTGAATTTAAAGGAGAGGTCCAGTGGGGAGAAACCGAGACGTCCGAAACTCAAGTGGAGACTGTTTGCATGGTTGGTGTGCCGGCAATGAGTGTGGTGAAGGTGAGGCTGCTGGCCGCCAAGGTTTCATGTGATGTTCCCTTCTCCTACTCTCGTCGGGACACTGGTATCAACGGTCAAGTGCATGCTACTGATGACTTGGACGATGGTTTTTACAGTTGCATCAACGCCTTCAACTTCAAGTACGATATCAATGAAGAAAGGCTGTGATGATTATCAGAACGTACGGGTCATAATCATATATCGTTATTAATCATACATTTATTTCATTTTTGTTGAACGAAAAACTTCAGCACGGTTTCAGCTCTGCCTTTTATCTTCCAGCTTTTCCCCGTACTGCATCTTCCATGTTTCCAACACAGCAGCATCTTGCAGCAATCAGTTCGATCAGTTCCGCAGCCCTAGGTTGCAAGTTGTTCCCAGGAATTTGCTTTTAGGATTTTTAGGGTTCGGTTATTCCTAAACCCTAGGGACGATTGCGCGTAATCTTCCCTTGGTTTGCTGTTACTTGAAGTCCTTTAATCTCAAAACTCATAGTAAGAAAATACATTCAAAAGTCAAAACTAAGTTTTTCCGCATGTTATTAGAGCAGTGTCTTTCTTGGGCATGACTCTGTTGCCCTTTTTCTCGTTGTTCTTCGAACTCAGCCATCAACATCGAAGAAAATTAAGAGGCTGAGAGCACACTGGTCCCATTCTCTACAAATTTTCCTGAGGTTGATATCAACCATAATAAGCCGAACATACTCTTAAGGGTTGCATGGTTTTTTAAAGGTTTTTCACAGAGTTTAATGAATCTTGCATATTATATTTAATATGAACATAACATATAGATTGCATGTTAAATATACGTTCTTGCTTGAACATAATGAGGAGAATATGCATTGGGAAAATCTAACCATCAAAGCATGTATGTGGTAATTCATAAGTAATTGATAGGACGAGATAGGATTGTTAATCGCGACGACTAAACCCTAGTGCATTTTTATCATTTTTTAAAAATTTTGTGCTTTGCAATTTGATTTCCTCATTTTTTTTTTCCTTGACGATTTGTTTAATTGTTTTTATAAAATTCGTTTTTATTATTTTAAATTTCAAAATTTGTTGTAGGCATAATTTACTAAACAATTATGATGGCCAGAGAGAGAGGGAAGGTGCAGAAGAGAGAGATGTAGTGTAATTGTGGGTGTATGTTATTTCACCCTATTGTGCCTTTATTTATAGTAGTAGGGAAGGTTAATTTCTTACCCTTTAGGATTACTACATTTAATAGGTAATCTAATCCTAATAGGAATATAAGATACATTCTCATATCTACTAGGATTTACACAATCACATTCTTAATTTAATAAGACTGCAACCCTCCCCTTGAGTGTGTAAATACTCAAGTAAATGGCGCATCAAGTCTTCAGTGATGAAGCAAGTACAGTTGATGAAGTCGTCGCCACAATGAGCGAATACGAGTCTCAAATCAACGGAAGAATGCATAAAAATAAATAAAAAAACTCACAAAACCTTGCTATGGTAAAACCCAAAGATGGGAGAAAAACCCATAGACTAAGGAGAAAATTGAGAAGTTGCATTAAGTCAAAACTATATGTCTTTTGGACGCAAGTAGAAGAGCTCACAAGGGTATGATCAGCCCAGGATGGGTGCTTCGTTAAAACCTAGTTAGGTAGCAAAAACCCAATGGGAAAAATGCTCCTAATCGTAGGGAAAAAGAGTACATTAAGATCAAGTGAGTATACTTCTGGATACTCCCCTTGTGTTTAACATAACTTCCAAATAAGAACTACAAGCATTGCATATGAATAGTTAGGCATACCAATTCCACGGACAAGCTTTTAGAAGGTTGACTTTGACAGTGACGTCGTGTAGAGTTCGGCAAGGTTGTTTGGGATCGGCTTGCATGACTTCAATCTCTTGATGCTTTGCTGATGTAGATGTAGACGCAATATGTCTTGTCGTTGACTTCGTTGATGTATCATGCTTTTGTCCGGTGGATTTATGCGGCATAGTCTTCATGGATCGTCGTTGGGACTCAACGCTGGATGAAAACAGAAAGTTCTTCGAATATGCTAAACAAGAACTCCTAACCATGTCTCACTTATGGCGTAGTGAAGTGAGGTGAGTCTTGGAACAATTCGAAGATTTCGTAATTAAGGTCATATCGTGGACCTTTAAGATATTGCGATATCCCTAATGGTAAAGACATAACCATTTTGGGATTTTGCCTTCTACGGGTTTGATAAGTAACATGCGTCAGTATAACCAACAAGGCAAGCATCATTTTGAGGATCAGGGGTTGGATCCGCTCGAGATGCGTCGGGATTTGATTTGCCCAAATTTGTAGTACCTTCAGGGTACGTCTTTAATACCAATTCAATGGATGTGTGTAGGCGCAGTGCTGCATCTTTACCAAAATCAACAGCGAATGAGATGTCTTGTCTAAATACAATGAGCTAAGTATAACAAAGCGCAAAGTTGAACTCAGATATGGAATTTCGGATTCCATAACCTCTTCAAGGGTCTCATTTGCATATAACATATGGACGATCATAGATATACTCAAAGGTAACACATTCGGGGTGTAGTTCGACTAGTAGACCAAAATACCGTCAGAACAATGCTTCAACTTTAGGTTAAGGCATAAACGAGTTTTCCCAAGATCATTCATCTCAAATTCCATCTTCATGTGCGAGGTAGTTTTCTCAAGCTCTTCTAGAGTCTTAGTGAGATTCGTGTCAACGACATAAACTGTAACTCTAGCAATTCGGAATAAAACTTCATAGTTTAACACGCAAAGGTATATTTCATCCCTAACTGATCAAATAATCACGTAGACGGGTATACCACATCCGTCAGATTTTTCAATCCATAAGTGAACGCCTCAAACATGTTATAAAGGTGTTTAGTGGTTTAGAACTATTTAAGCCAGTCCATGTAATTCTTCGAGAACTTACATGTAAATCTCCGTATCTATATCCCCATGGAGAAAACACTAACCACATTTCATAATGCTGTTATCAATCACATGACGTTTGAGAGAAACCTTGTGCCGCAAGGCGTGCATCATATCGTATTATTTCATTCATCTCATAACGCTTCATTTCCCACTTATAACACAACGGGGTTACCCTGGGCAGTGTAGGGACAACAGGTCCAAACACACTTTGGTAAGGAATTTGACTTAGATTGTAACTTTAGTTATCTAATCAGTTCTACGTTGTTACTTAATCAACAGAACACGGTTCGATATCGGCACTTTTCATTTATGTCGGTAGCTACCATATAAGTGAAAATATCATCAATGGTAATCTTATTTCAATTCCATTTAGCTCATCTAAATTAGTATGTTGGACCAAGAACTTGAAGTCTCGGGAGAAATTCGGATTAATCTTATGAGATGGAAATGATTTGAGACAGTGATCGAGTTTAGATTCATTGTTGTGTCGTGTCTTCCTCTTCTAGGGAAGTGAATCCTACAAACCGAATGATATGTCGTGCTACAGGCCAAGACAGATTGATTGGCTATCCGCGGATGTACCGGACCGTCCAACGGGCGTGTCCAAATAGTTCAACTGGGGCAGCACACCCTCCAGAGATATTGACTCGACGTCCGTTAAGTACATCTATCCATGCAGGCATGTTTGCAACTGGTATATGATCTCGTCACTTTAGCTAGATCATAGGAATGCATCTGGAGCAACATTTTGAAATCTAGAATTCATCGCACTTACTTATCACACTTGTGCAGTATGGGGATCGAGATGAGACACAGTGGGCAACGTCTACGCAAATTCGCGTTGTTCTACAAGAATGTTGACGTCCTTATCTCCCCCTTACTGTAGGAAGACCGTCTCATTAAAGTGACAACCCGCAAATGAGTGGTAAAGATATTGCATGCAAGGGCTCGAAGAGAGCTAGTGTGAAGGAGAATCATAATTAACAAAGATTCACATCCTTCTTTGAAGACCTAGGTTGGTACATTGCAGCGGCGCAACTTGGCACATGGAATGCTCACCCAAATGCGTAAATACGAATATCGTCAAGTTCGTACCGTACAAGGATTGCATAGCCCTAGGCAGAAACTGAAAACTTGGTACGTTTACCAAAATTCGGGCGATCATTTAAATTGCGCTTTATGATCACTAGGCGAGTTTATTTGGGGTGAATCATGGGAATTCGATGTTCAATTATAAACCCAAAACGACATGCAATACTTTATCAAAAATCGTTGATATAAACGCTCCGGCATTATCCAGTCTCCCAAACCTTAAGGAATAAGTAGGGTGGTGAACCCTTAATCGGCCATGAGGTTTAGCAGCAATGTGTGTAGACAATCATGTGACCAGTTTGTCGATTCATCAACCAAAACCATAATTATTTATATGGTCCGTATTTTGGTTGGATTAGTCCACATATATTCCCTTGAATCCACTATGCAAATAGGGTGATTTCATATCTTTGTGAGCAATGATATAGAAATCAAAATTTCCAAACGGGCGGGCTTTGGCAAAGTGTGCTTGTAGGCACAAGATCCTTACTTCGGATAAGGAAATGCATCGTAGCATCATTGTTCGACCCAAGTGTCCCAAAAATTCGTGCCAAACCACGTAAACTGCTCAAATCACCCATCTCCAAGCCGGCCACATGTGGCGTGTTCCCAGTTAGGAGGCAGCCCATTAGCCCCAAATCAAAGCTTTAGGCTTATTTCTGGAGGTGGAAAAAAGATATTTCAATCTATTTTCTTCGGTGGTTTCATTGATGATCATTGTTCTCTCGAATATCCTTAAAACTCAACGTCAGGGAGAATTTAATCAGGTTGGATAGACTTGTAATTGTTGTTAGAGATCTGATTTAGGTGTAAAGTTAGTGTCCGTAGTACGCATTCGTCCAGACAACTAACTTTCCCACATTCCTACCTAATCACTTGTTTAATTGAATCGGTCACATGTATTAAGAAACATGATTCAATTAACTCATATCGAGGACAATATCAATAAGATTATCCATAAGTAAAACATACACCAAACTTGAATCAAAGAACATGGAAAAATGTTCACAAAGTAAAAGGTTTACTAAGGAGATTCGGCTAACAAGGCTATCCATGACAAAATTCTACTTTTCCAACGATGTTCGGTGGAGCAAAATCAATCTCACATATTGACTACTAGAATGGTACTCCTCAACGACATTGGTCAGGGCACGAACAAGTGCATAACCAATGATCTATTCCATCGAGACAGAAGTAGATTCTGCAGGGTTAAGGCTTAGGAATACTATCCCTTATTCTTGAAGTTTTAGGTCTTAGGTACCAAGGATCATGCTTCGGGCATGATGCCACACCTTGGCAGGCCATGATTTTACCATATGTTGTAAAAACAAACTCGAAATTAGATTGTGAGAGAGTATACCATTCGGTGTATCCCTGCCAAAGCAGTGTATCACCATTTGGTTAGGCTTTGACTGAACTGGGTCAAGCCAGTTGGTATACTCCAGCTGAGTCTATACCATTTAGTAAACTCCAGCCAAACTCGGTCTGCACATTTCTCTCACGTTTGTGGTAGTAATCAGAACCGAGAATTTGGAAAACTTGCGTTTTCTACACTGCTGTTTCAGGGACGAGTTAGAAACATGGAAGGACGAGAAAAATATTCTCCAGTCAAAATTCGATCAGATTTATAAACTTCATAATTGTACTCATTTATGGACGGAATCATGGTGTTCTTCCGTTTGTAATGCTTCAGGCATAAGTCTTTTAGTGAAGATCACGGCAGAGGCTTATTCAGCTTGTCCATGTCATTGTTGGCTTCAATGGCGTCTCAGCTTCTTAATAGTCAAGTGGAGATTCACGTCTTGTACCTCACATAAAGTGGTTTCTATTAGATGCGTCCAAATCAGGAAAATCAAACTTGTGACGGTTCGACAATCCATTGAATTTGGAGGGAACAAGATTGTGATTGGTGCTTATAGGAATGAATCATCCATAAGCATCAAAGTTAGAACATTTGGGTTCTAAGACATGGTTTTCATGAAAAAGTCGGGTTTTCATAGGTGTATTGTTTTATGAAAACTACAGGTTTCAAAGGCACTAAATTTGAAACTGCAGGTTCAACTTAGTTTATGAACATTTAGTTCATAAAAGAGAGGTTCCTGCAGGAACACAGAATACAATATGTTGATTTAAGTGTAGTGGATTTGAAGTTTTTTAGGAATTCAAGTGTGAGAGCTTCGTTACTACGAAAGTATGTCAACGGTTTAAAGTATAAAAATAAATTATTGAATCGTTAATGTCCAAAAGTGATCTTCAGGTCAACAATTTTGGATTCATTATCAAATTAATGGACTGCAGGTCACTTTTAATTAATTCAATAAATCAGGCCATATAAGGTCCATTATAGAAGCAAAAATAACATTAACATACGGGTTAGAATTATTTCGAATGCTAAATAATAGCATTGGGTCGAAAAACATAGCCCTAAAAAAATTTGGGCTCGGGTTGGCTGCAAAAGACAGCCCAAGGGTGGCTGCAGGGCACGGACCAAGTGCACAAAGTAAGCCCAGCATCCAAGGCTGCTGGCATTAGGCCAAAGGGGCCCGCAGAGACAAGCCTAGCCGAAGCTGGCTTGTGGGGCTAGCACACGAAAGGCCCAGCCGAAACTAGAGCCTTGTCTTTGGATTGGAAGAAGGAACCCAGCCTACTGGGCTGGTTGATTGGTTGCGGGTCGGGGCAAAAAAACAAAGCCTAGCAAGCACAGGGGCTTGCTGGCAAGGCAGACCAAGCTACAGATGGGCTTGAGGCTTCACGCGAGTCTAAACAGACCCCAGGCCGAAGCTTGGTTACTGCGTGCAAGAGCAGTAAGCCCAAAAGGCTGTTGCGGTGGTCCATGCAGCTAGCCTTTAGGCCAACGACGATGCATGGTGGTTCCGACTGTGGTGCCACGGCGGTGGTACCGCACTATGTCCAATTTTCTTTCCTTTTTTTTCCAAAATTTCTAGGGTTTGAAAAACCCTAATATGCTTCTAATTCATTTATATTCTTTGACTCACAAATTCCACATAGCATAAATTGCGTAATGCATGAACAAATATATATATATATATATA
>JADOBS010302034.1:0-13192 GCA_015708375.1 Cydonia oblonga
TCTAATATTTATAAATAAAAAAATAAAAAACCAAAAACAAAATCCTCCCACTCCCCCCCCCCCCCCAACGTTCTCTCTCCCTCCCTCTCTCCTCCTCCTCATTTTCCAAAAAAATATGTTCATACACAAAAACTGTATAGACAAATGTTAGTACATAGTGAGGGTGACATAAATAAGAAAATAAAAAGGATTAGATAAGAGAAGATGGCAAAACATAAAAGTAAGAAAGAAAATCTGAAATGATTGGATTTTCAATATAGAAGGAATATTAAGACCCCATTATGTTAGAAAAATAATTGTAATATTGAATTCAAAGATATCCAACTAAAAATATCTTATAATAACGGGAGTTCGAACTTCGTTGATGATTATCTAAAAAATCCATCATTTGATAAGAAAAAATAAAACTAAAAGTATCTCATAATTTTCCAAGCCTGGAGACTGCTGTGTTACCATCTCCAAGGGAGATGTTAAAAATGCTACATAGGCATATAACAGTAACAAAAGAAGTATTATCTACTCCAACCGAGATGTCAAAGATGACATGAAAAAGAAGGCTAAGGTGACATGGACAAAGAGATGTCAAATTTGAAGGCAACTTCAAATTTGATTTTTGCTATTTCCAAAAGCATTCCATTTGTCTTACCTTAAATGCTAACATTTTTAATTATTATTTTATTATTTTTAAACCAACAATAACTTAACTTTTATTATTTTTGTTTAAAAAAAACATAAATGAAGCAATAAATTTTGGCATATCAGATGAAAGAAAAATATTGATAATATATCAAATTGTTATGTTAACCATCAAATTGAAATTTGATGTTTTGAATTTGACGCCTCATTTGGAGATACTCTTATATGTTAAAGCATAATCCTACATAAACTAAATTTTCAAATTAAATAATATATCAATAATAATAAATAATTACGTTTACCAACACTAAATAAATTATTCAATCACCAACAATTACAGTATTTGATCTGAAAATTTGATCATTAACCCGGCGGACCTGAAAATTTGATCATTAACCCTGCCCTGTCCCAAAACCTCACGTTACGCCTGGTATTAGTTCTCCTCTTGAACTTGGCGACTCCTGTCCACTCCCCCGTAAATCGTGAATGCATTCAGTTCTTCAATAAAATGTCTTGATTTTCTTTGTCCATTTTTTCATTGCCTTTTTTTAATGTGCATTTTATCTGCAAAAGTGGCAGACTTTTAAAAGACCCAGTTGAGAAAGTGCTTAAATTTCACAGTTTCCAGCGTTTCCCAAATCATTAAGCTCTTTTCTGACTTGGGTATTCGCTCTAATGGAGGTGGGTGTTGTTGGGTTGCTTAGAACAGCATGGGTTGCAGCGACTATGCCTATACTCGTAGCCGCCGTACCTTGTTCTTGGCTGACCTCGTTTCATGGAGCTGTTCTGGGCTTTGCCAAGAGAGGGAAGATCATGCAGTCGTCATCTCAGGTAAAGGATTTGATGGTCTATTTTGGGTTATGGTCTGTTTGGTTGGTGAGAAAGTTGAAGAAATTGGGAAACAAGGTATAACTGTTCAGTTGTCATGGGCGATATTGAGAGTGAGGGTAATCATATTCGGGATTGAATGTTCTTAACCAACCGACCTACAACTCCTTATGAATTCTTCTCTTATCTAGTTTTATTTTTCTGTACACTACATGATCAATTTTTATTTTTTTTACTTTTTCTAATTGTAGAAGTTCACAGTTCCTCAAAAGTTCTCCTGCCATTTCTATGTGGTGGCTGTAGCGTGGACAACGCTATTGCTCGTTGCAACTTCGATGTATGCGTATGAAACGGTGCCATTGGTTTCAGAATCGTTGCTTTACCCTTCAATCGCCAGCCACTTCACTGGAGGTTCACATATCTTTTCATGGAACAAGGTTCATTCGGTTCCCGTCGGTTATAGATATAGCATTTGGCGTTCGGTCTTTCTGCTTTTGTTGATGGAAGTTCAAGTCTTGAGGCACCTCTTCGATACAATATATGTGTTCAACTATAGCTCCTCCGCTCGGATGCACATTTTCGGATATCTGACTGGCCTCTTGTAAGTTATTCACAAACCCCTTCATTGTAATGATATTGGTTTTATGCATATGCATTTATATATGTATATTGATATGTAGCATGCATCATATATATATATATTGTTATATTAATTTTGAATCTTTGATTGATTTGAAAATGTATTGGGAATATTTGAAATTTGGTTTAACAGAGTTGGCTCAGTCGGTGTTTGCCGAATTGCCTATGAGAGACGCAGTAGGCTCCTCTTGAGCTAACCGTATTTAAGTTCGGTTTCTCGTTATGATTCAGAAAGCATAACCATATATAATTATTCAATGTTAAGTACTCTATTCTTAACTTAAGGTTGTTTCACTTTAAATTTAATTATAATTCTGTTTCCCATTTTGGCTTTCAATACGCACGCGGGAGTTAAACCAATTATCAAATGGTGTAGGGTAGGAAAACTGGTTGCAATTCTATCTTTCTATTACTCCTACTGCAGTTTCCAATAGGTTAAGCCTAGTTAAAACGCCTATGACTTTCTTCTTTCTTCCAAGGTATGATATCTTCTAAAGTTGTAAATACTAGAGATTGCTTGAATAATTGCAAAGCTCAGAACTCGCCTATATTTACCGGAAGTCATAACTAACGAACCTCATGCGCTCTGGAATGATAAATGTCACTATTACACATAATTGTCAATTCTCGTCATGTATTTTGTTGTTTTCAAAATTGTGGAATAGAAGAATTTTTTTACTGATTTCTGTTCCTTTTTGACGTTAGCTTCTACACAGCAGCACCACTGTCACTTTGCTGCAATAATGTTCTGGAGGTTTATACATTTTCAATAAGTGGAGTGGCTGAGTTCATTGTCAAAGGCAAGAGCAGCATGCGAGAAGTGGAATTTGATTGGTTACAATTTGTGAACTCTCTTTTGAAGCTTGGTTGGCTCCAGTGGATTGGTGCAGCTATATTTTTTTGGGGTTGGATCCATCAGCGCATATGTCACGCAATTCTTGTATGTCTCAGTGTGTGTCACCGTGCACGCGTGCGCGTGCACACACACACTCTCTCTCTCAATCAAATAAGCATGCATTCTAAGACATATACTAATTTCATTTCATACAGCTGAATTAGGGAATGCGGATATTGTGTTTCTTATCTCGATCTTCCTTGCATTCACTTTTATAATGTTCCTGACATGTGAAATATTATTACAGGGCTCATTACGAGATCACAGTGAACAAAATGATGAATATGTGATTCCTCACGGTGATTGGTTTGAAATTGTTTCATCTCCCCACTATCTGGCTGAGATGGTAAGTCTCGTGACTCCCTTCACTGCCTGCTTAAAGAGAATTCTTTTGTCTCGAATAACTTAAACTCTTTCCGAGTCTTGATGTATATGCTAAATTTCTCTTTTGATAATGGTGAAGGTTATATATGCTGGCCTTGTGGTCGCTAGTGGAGGAACAGATTTCACAATCTGGTTACTTTTTGGATTTGTGGTATGATTTTTTTGTGCTGAAAATATACGTACATACATATGCACACATGAGTGTGCGCACACACGCATAGACAGACGTCTTCTAAAGTAAACTTATTTCTCCGTGTGCTTTGTTCTCTTATTTGGTGTCTTTCAGGTGTCCAACTTAGTATTGGCAGCAGCGGAAACACATAGGTGGTACCTCCAGAAATTTGAAAGTTATCCCAAGAAACGGCTCGCCATTATCCCATTTGTATGCTAAAGCGCAAACTTACAAAAGCTAGTGCAAAGGTGATTGAGTGTAAAGCTTTGTGACTCCGCACTATTCGATTCAAATGAACGTGTAAGCAACAAAATAGTTATGCAATATGTAATTTGTTACACTTTATTTAATCACTCATTTATTACAACAACAAAGCATTTTCCCAGTAAGTGAAATCGGCTATATGAATCCTAGAACGTCATTGCGCTGTGTAATTTGTTACACTATCTTTAATCACTCATTTACAGCAACAACAACAACAACAAAGCCTTCAATCACTCATTAATACAAACAAAAAATAAAAAATAAAATTACAGTGGCATTCATTTTATTATATATTCTCGTTTGCAATGCCCAATACAAAGGCCGAATAATAAAGTTTTTGAACTAGCAGATAGACGAGCTTGGGAAAATTATATAAAGCTAAGTTTATTGCAAGTAAGCTTGACGATACTTTCCATTTCGCGTCTGTTTAACACCCTTTGAAGACGTTGCAGAAGCAGCAATTCGGGAGGGTTTTGAATTCCACGCTTATGCGTACACATCTAAGCCCCAAGTCTTGGAAGGTAGACTGGCGCGACATTTCCTGTCTATAGTGTTTATGACCTCCATGTCTTCATGACTCAGCTGGAATTCTAGAACCTCCAAATTCTCTTTCATTCTCTGAATTTGCGATGACTTTGGAATCACTGCTGTTTTCCTTTGGATTCCCCACCTCAGACAGATTTGTGCCACACTCTTTCCGTACTTCTTAGCCACATCCTGAAAATGAAACACTCAAGTGAGCATTACGATATAGATGTATTTCTCTCATGAATGACACGTTCGATATCTAACTTCTATGGTTGGCTCATTGTTTTGGAAAACAAACATTGTTATATCGTGATTACGACATTTGAATGGTGCATGTGTAAAACAGAGAATACTTTACATTGAGAACTGGATCATCCAAAGGTGAAATTGAACCAAACATATCGTGGTTGGCCGCAGCACCTCCGAGAGGGGTGTGAGCTGTGGGAAGAACACCGTGTTTCAAGCAGAATTTGACGAGAGAGTCGCGCTGGAAGTAGGGGTGAGTTTCAAATTGGCTCACTGCAGGCCTTATTTTGGAGTAAGCCAAGCAATCTCTGGTTAGAAAGAGGTCGTAGTTGCTGCAAAAACGAAGCCAATTACAGTTTGGTTTAGCGACGTTCACCGGTGTAATCGAGTTTGGATACGGAGATGAAGGTGTAATGCTTATGGGATGTACCTGAGACCAATGCTACGAACCAAGCCCAAAGAGAGAGTCTTTTCCATGCCCTCCCAGGTTTGTTGAAGGGAAATTGTTATATCTATGTCCAGCACCTTGTCCTTGCCCAAAAGACTGGCAGTTTGACCAATGGCTGTGACCATACAGCAAGTAAAATAAATACCAATTCATTGTCGCAGCGTTGAGTGATACAATAATCAGGATGAGGATCTTTTTCCCAATCCTCACATTTTATCTGTTCATTGTTCATCGTGCGATCAACTATCGTAGACACTGTTTGTGTTTAATTTAAATTGAAAAAAAATCAAAATGATTTATGACCAAACAATATACGATAAACGGATATGATGTGAGGATCTCACAAAGAAGATCTGAATGACATCCAATCACAATAATCTAACGTAAAAGAGTGAGAGAGGGGGGAGGTACCATTATGCCTCGTGGGCAATGGGTAGTGAACTAGGTAGAGATCCAGATAATCTAGCTGAAGCTTCTTGAGGCTGTTTTTACACGCCTCAACCACATACCCATGGTCTGAATTCCAAATCTGCAATATAATTATAACAAAAAAATTATATGTCATTGTCCTAAGGGAATGTGAGATAAACACTAATACTTCGCCACTAGCGTTATAGTTTAGATATATTCATATTCGTTTGTGAGTAGGAAGTTTTAGATTTGATTCTCATAGATTAAGACTTCAATACTTAGTTACAACAGATCCAATTACGGCTTAGCCTAAATCTCCACCAGATTATTATTTTATAAAAGTAGTTCAAAACCAAAGAAGTAAATTACTTGAACATACCTTGGTGCTAATGAAAAGTTCTTCCCTCTTGACAAGTCCAGTCTTAAATGCTTCTGCAAATGCTTCCCCAACGTCTGCTTCACTCTTGTAATGAGCTGCAACGTCAAATAGTTTACCATTATTAACCATAAAATAGTGACACATCTAGATTTAAATTTACAACATAAAGACCAAATTTATTTTTACTTTGTATTCCACAAATAAGTTTTTACAAGTGGTGGATTGCTCGTTATGTTTAAGATCGTTCTCTCAAATTACAGTGTTTGTACGATGTTGTCGTTATTATTATTATTATTATTATTATTATTATACACGTACATTTATAATAGTCTAACTCCGTGCCTTAACCTAATCTGACAATTCAGGCCATGGAAGATGCACCTATCCTCGTCCTAAAAGACAAACTGCCATTTTTGGAATAAACCAAAATACCATTTTCGGCCTAAACAAATAAAATATGAAACATTCATTTATTACGATTGATAGTAAACAAATATGTTACAAAGTGGATCCTACAAAATGAGTGTCAAAATTTGTATATATATATATATATATAGTGTAACTAAGCGTTTATAAAAGTAACAAACGGTTTTCCCATGGTTTTGGACAAAGGCTTCCTATGGTTTGAGTCGTTTACACATATAAGGAAAACTAATGAAAAGTCCAATAAAACTTCTCTTTTAATGAAAAGTCATTTTTAAAGGTATAGTAAATAGTATCAGGTAAATGTAAAAAAATGATTTTTCATTAAAAGTGAATAGTACCAGAAACTTTTCATTAAGACTCCATTACATATATTACATCCATTTCTCCCTGCTAGTCTCACATGTAACCAAAAAAGTTATGTTCAGATTGCATCACCGCCGCCTTTAAGGCTTGTACACTTTTCTTGTTCATGAAAAAAACTTACGCATGATGGCATGTGATTCCTTTTGGCAAAGTATTAATAGTTTGCCAATTACACTGGTGGCAAAAATAGTCAACCGTTTAATAACATGTTATTAGCTAGGTAGTCGTATGAAAACTTTAAAAACGTTGGGCTCTTTTCTGAAAATGACCTCAAACCCTAGCGCTATACGCAGACATAAAACAAGGTTTTTATAATATGACAGCTCTGAGTAAGAATATCGGTTAATGCTAGCAAGGGAGCTTTCTGTCCAATAGTAAAGAACACTCGCCCATGCACACCAAGTCCGATATTCGATTCTCCCTCCTCTAATAAGTATTTGATTGAATTAAAAAAAAAATACAAATTATTTAGAACGAAGTAAACCAAAATTAATGTAAAATATGCATGGATTAATGTAAAACAGGATGAGGTGAGGGATGGAGTGTATACCAGCACAGTCAAAATGGCGATAGCCAAGCTTAATAGCATTTAAGACGACGTCTTTGAGCTCGTTCTTCTCCAGACGCCAAAGGCCGAGGCCGATGACCGGCATCTCGTAGCCACTGCTGAGTGTAACGGTGGACATGTTTTCTGACTCTCCAAACTCTCTCAGAGACTTCTGCAGCCTGTTTCTGTTTCTCTCTCGCCTCTGTGTTTGTGTTTGAACTATGATACTAGGTTGGTGCCGCTCATGCCTTTTTATAGCTGCATGGGCTTGAAATAAAGAATACTGGGGAAGATTAGAAAAGAAAAGAAATAACTTTACGGCTCTTGGAAAAGTAGTGATTGGCTTCACAGACAATAATGGAATGAATAGTTCTTTTTTAAATTTTAGTCATGATGCGACGCCCCCGCATTATGTGTCCGGTGACGTTGCGGTATCTGGTAGGTATGTCTAGTGACACTTTAATTTTCTATAGTTAGACCAATTCGAACTTTTTGAGTAAGTCTTAAAATTTATCTTTTATTTCTTCGTTATTTCATTCAAATCCTTAGATTAAAAGGAAAACTAATGAAAATGGCTTGAAAACTTTACGTTTTAACTATAAGGACAAAATAAATAGTAAAACGAATAGTACCATGTTTGACTTTTTAATGTAAAAATCTGATTTTTTATTAAAGTAAACAGTATCACAAGCTTTTCGTTAAAACTTCGTATATTAAATTGGGGTTAGGAGTTGGAACTTAAAATACCGGCCAAAAAATGAGACTGGGTTAATGGAAGAGCCCACTTGTGCGAGTGGAAGAGAGGGAGGTGGGCGACCATTGCCCAAAATCACTCGCGCCCAAAAGATGAACGCGCTGCAACATTAAAGATTGCTGCAAAGCGCAGCCCCACCCACGTGGGTATTTGTCTATGGCATGTTGGCGATGGAAAGTGAGCCCAATGGGCTGTTGGCAACGATCTACATTTAATTTAAGTAATATTTTTGTTTTATATTTATAAATGTAGTGAATTCAACAACCAACATTGAACATGATCAAATTTAATAGTAAAAAAAATATTTAATGGTCAAAATTTAAATTTAACTGCTAAAATAATTTAAAAATATTATTTAACTCAAAATTTATCAAAAATCTCTATAAATACCTATGTATTTGTTCAAACATCTTCCAAAACCATGTGTTTGTTCATGTGTTTTGTGTTTATACATCTCTATCATGTATTTCTTATTCTTCCATATTGTTTCATGAGTTTCATGTGTCGGTTTAATGATTTTTCAATGTTTATCGAAATTTAAATATTTTCAATTTAAAATGTTCATAAAATTAATTTATGATAGTCCACATAATTTTTTTTAAAGTTATTTTTTGAAAAAAAAAAAAATAGCTTAAATTTATCCTTTAATAATTTGAGGGGTAAAAATTTAACCCAAAAAGGTTGGAGCAAAAAAGTTGTTTCTAGGTTAAAACCTAAGGGTCTGTTTGATACTCTACTTGAATCCAACTTTTTAAACTCAAAAACAATTTTCAAGTTTTAGGCCTTAAAAACTTGTTTGGTATGACCATTTTCAAAAACTGAACTCAAGACTAATTAAAAAATATAGTCTATTTTCTAAAAACATAAAAAGTGAGTTTTTAGAGTTTTTAAACTTAAACTCACTCATTTCTTTCTCTCCCTCCTCCCCTTTCACTCCAAATTTATCTCTCTCTTTTCTTCTTTCTCTCTTCTTTTTTTTTTATACCTTTTTCGTCTCTCCTTCAATCCGCCATCTTCATTCTCTCAGTTCTTTCTCTCACTCATCTTCCTCTCTATCTCGTCCGATCCTTTCTCTTCTTTCTCTTTCCTTCAATCATCTCTTACTTTCTTTCCTCCTCTCTCGTCTTTCTCCCTTTCCTGCAACCCTCTCTTTTTAGATCTCTTTGTTTAGCTTAAGTCGTAAGATTTAAAATTTTTAAATCGCAAACCAATCAAGTTTCTGGGTCTTAAAGAATATTTTTTTTTTCAAGAAATGTTTTGAGAAATGATAAATTTTTTCAAATAGTATACCAAACAAGCTCTAAATTTTTTGGGCAAAAAAATTTAGGTTTTAACCCAAGGGTTGAAGTTGTCTAAGTGGAGTATACAATTAGTCTATTATAAAATACTAATATTAGTTAATAAAAAAAAAATATCCAATTAGAGTTTTATAAGTAATTTTTTTTTTAACAAATCTAGGGGTATTCGATTAGAATTTTAAAAGAATTTGTAAAGGAAATTATTATTGGCACTCCAGAAATTTCATTTTGCACTCCAAACTTTCGATAACTAAAAAGAAAAAATACTTTTGTGAGGAGTGTTGAATGAAATTTTGAAGTGCTAATAACGGTTCACCTTATAAAAAAAATCCATTAAAATATGGATGCATTCAATTAGGATTTTTCTTAAAGGAATTTAAATAGTGATTTATTGAAAGATTACAAAAATTTGGGTGTATTTAATTATAATTTTAAGTGAGGTTTTAAAGTTCAGTTCATTTAATTAGGATTTTGGGAGATTTTAATTTTTTTTTTCAAATCCAAGGGTATTCAATTAGAATTTTAGGAGAGTTTGTAAATTTTTACTGAATTCGAATGTATTCAATTATGACACACCTTGACCCGAAATGTCTACCTGGACTCTGAATCGAGCTGTGCTGACCAATACTAGGAGGGTGACGAAGCCATAAAGTGTAGTGATGTAACAAATGTGAAAAAAAATTAAACATAAAAGTGCCTAAGTATAAGAGTGCATTTGTGAACGGGAATGAACTCATTTCACACGTGATGTCAGAGCATAAGTAAAGTTTAGTAGAGTAGGATGAGAATTATACCATCGACGGTAATCTCCAATACCAAAATTTGCCAAGAATCTTCGTCGATACGAAAACTAAGCTACTAAAACCTGGAAGGGCGTAAAACAAGGGTGAGTGAGCCTAAAAATAAAGTTTTGTAAAAACCTTTTCGAAAACATAATAACCCATCGCCGTAAAGCAAGTATAGTTTTCAAAATCTACATACTACGTATAGTATAAAAATTCTTACAAGAGCCAGCAGTATCTCAAGAATGCCATACATCACAAACCTTTGTAAATAAATATATGATGTCCGTAATCACATAATCTTGCGTAAGTAACATATCATATCGAGTGCTCATCGTCATATGCTGACACACGAGTTCATGCAGAGATATTCTAACATAAACAGGACTAGGTGTAACAATGATATATGCTCTAGTACTACAATCACGTGAAGACTGGTGCTATGCACATCACATACGAGTCCTAATTGCCTATAGCAATCTAGGACAGGACTGGCACCTACAATGGATCCAAAATGAGCGTACGGTGCGATGTGCACATACACGTGAAAGACTAGCCTTGGCTTGAGCGAGTACTAACATCGGTGCAGCAAACGATGAGCAAATAACTTAAATATAGTCATGCCACAGTGATTCGATAATTCTAGTCAACATAATATTATTCATAGCCGTAAATTTCATTAAGGTATCCTGTAAGATTTATAATGATTTCCTAATTCTCAATGTTATGTCATTTCCTATAAACGTTAATTTAATTGCGGCAGTCATATAGAAAATTCATTATTAGATGTATATATGGAAACTAAACAAATATATGTATTTATCAAAGAAAAGACCCACTCACAAATCATGTCGTCGAGTCGAACCCGCCTCATGAGCACCGAAGATCCTTGCGATGCGTTTCACCTAGAAACGAGACCTTTTATGTAAATATATAACATACTAATATAATTACGGATTTTCGTACAAAGTACGACTAATAAAGGAACTATTTTAAAACTGTCAAATTTCTGAAAACGGACGGTGGATACTAATTCGGCACGTCAAGAAACCTAAGGAGGGGCTTCGGGTTCCTCTATATGCCGCCACAAGGTGGTTGCACTGGCAGCCATGCGCTACACGTGCCGATGCCATATGCGCCTCACGCGCCGCTAGTACAATAGTACTCGCCTTCCTCGCGAAGGCCTGCGTTTTGCAGGTTTTTGGTCCGACTTCTAAAGCTCATAATGAGCTCATTTCTTAACCAAATTCGATGATACAAAAACCAACTTGAAGCTAGAAATGTAGGAAATTGATCTATACCTATTGGAAGCCTAGTCATGGTAGGTCTTGGTTGGGAAATTGGTCTGAAAGTGTTTGGATGGCCATCGTTCCTCGTTTTCCAGAAATCTGGAAAATCCTCCCTTTCGTCCAATCTACACTATTCTTTCCCAAAATCAAATACAAAGGTTAAAAATGGTACCAAAACATGTTTAAAAAGAAAAATCAAAAGATTTCGAGACTTACCATGGTTGCACAATGTTTATGTACATAGAGAATAGAGAGAGAGTTTGTGTACGAAAACCTTGAAAAGATATGAGGACAAGAGGGACAGAGAGGGATACGACTTGGTGATTTGGTGTGGTTCCATATTTCTTGTGGAGTTCGCTGGAGAAGACTGCGAGTGATGGTGGTGCAGTGCATAGCTGCACTCGTTTTCGCAAAGGGCGAGAGAGTTTGAGATGGGGGAGAGTGGAGCAAATGGCAGAGGAGGAAGACATGGTGGATGTGTCAGCTCGTCGTCGTGGTGAGTGGTGGCTCACCTCACGGCTTGTCGATGTTGTAGGTGGAGGAGAGAGCTAAGGGAGAAAAAGGAGCCAGGAGAGGAGAAATAGCTGAGACGGTTAGAGGGAAAAGATGAGTTGGTAGCCAGTGAGTGGAGGAAATGAGGTGAGGGAGGTTTTAAAAAAAAAAAAGAAATGAGGAAGTCCCGAGAGATAGGGAGTCACGGGAGAAAGGTGAGGAATGGGGCGTGGGCCTCACATGGTACACAGCCCAAGCCCAAAAGACAAAATCAAATTATCTCCTGTAAACGTGAAATTACTAAAATGCCTTTTACAATCGTAGTTCAGTAAAATTCTAACCGTAGCTCTGATTTCGATTCTGCTTGCGCCTAAGTGTTCGTAGTGATGAGCAGTACGAGGATACGCTAAAATAATGTTTCATACATCTCACAATATGCTGGTCAACAAAAGTCAACATCCTCGCCTTTAAGGGCATTTCGTCAATTCACTTTTTTTTTTAAATTAATAAAATCGTAAAATTAGGGACGGGTTGTCACAAATTAGGATTTGAAATGAGTTATTTTTCTTAGTTATTTTTTATTTTTAAAATTTCTTGTGCATTCAATAGCATTTGATTTCAAAGAATTTCAAAAAGTGAGGAATTTAGGTGAATTTGGAGAGATTTGATAGAGTAGTATTTTAAGCATACAACAAATCCGGCCTAAGTACGTAGAAATCAATTAAAACTCTGAGCTCATTGTCTTAGTCACTAGGTCAACAATGATTCATCGTCATTCACTAGGTAAAGAAAATTAAAAGCATGCATATAAAATCTCCTCCCTTCACGAGCCATGCATTTCTGTTAAAGCTCCATCAAAACTTTATGGGTTATAATCCTTCAAAATCTCTACTCAATACACCCCATAGTTTTCGTTTGTTTTACTAGAAGTAAAGAAGAAATGCGTATGAAAATTAATAGAGGAAGAGAATGCGAAATAAGAGTTTGATAGTTAACACTATTTCGAATTGCCTCTAAATTATTGTTTTAGTTTTCACTTTAGGTATCCTTTTTTTTTTTCTCGCTAATCACCCGTCATTCTACACATTGTTTTGTCCCTCACCCATCCCTCTCTCATTACCTCATCAGCAAATAAGATGGTTAAGGCAGAAAGAACGATAAGGTAAGTGATAATGCTTCTTAATCTCAATTTTGTTAGAACACTGAATCTTTGGGTTAACTTCTTTTATGAAGTAACTCTTTAATTTTTATATACAATCTTGTATTTTATATCTCTCATCGTATATGTTTGTACCATACTTGACCAATCCAGAAACTACTGAGCACCGGTCAACATTATACCGTCAAGGATCCACAAGAATCTCCCTCCAACCAGGAGGCCAATCACAGCGCGACACGTGTCGACATCGAA
>JADOBS010302035.1:0-13193 GCA_015708375.1 Cydonia oblonga
TCATGCCATCACATCTGAATGAAAAAACTTACTTTCGTTGGCATCTTCAAGTCTTCAATTTAAAAGTTTCTGTTTGCTTTTCGACTTACTGAAAACGAAGCTCTGCAATCTACAGGACAGAGAACGCCTGGATTCGAGGATTGCTCGGATTGCTCGTGATCTAACTGCAATTCCTCTTGTATGTTTATAAGCTGGATGGATCTGCATTCGAATTGTGCATAATAACTCTGTTGTAAATCACAGGAGACAATTGTAATTATATAGAATCATCCATGTAAGTTCTGTAAATCGTTCATGCAAATGTGCATGCCTAAATAATGCAGGGGTATTTTCGTTATATAAATAGTGTTTTTTAATCATTAATTCTTTTTGTACAGTTTTTTTTTTTTTTTTAATTAGTACTTCGCAATAGATTATTAATAATGTGATTCAATTAGTTATTTATTAAATATTATTTTCTCTATTTTTAAACACGTTTAAAATATCTTAAGAGGCATGTAATGTCGGTTATAAAAATGTTCTTTCGCATGCGCATAATAATACATTTAAAACATGTAAGTCGCGCGCAGCACGTCGTGATTCAAAAAATGTCTTTTACACTCGCACATCGGTTATTGAAATGGTCTTTCACACCTACATAATAATACATTGAAAACGTGTAAGTCGCTTGTAACACGTCGTGATTCAAAAAATGCACGCGCGTGCATGAAGGCTAGTTTCTAATTATACGAATGATCTCTCTTTAAGTAAATCCTAGTTATTCTTACCGTAATATCTATCAGTCTCATTGCGATTACTCAAATAAGCATGAAACATATGTTTGTGTGCATTCATCCATATGTGAGATAGTATATGAAATTATTGGAATAATTGGGAATGTGACTTGATATACCAAGTGTCATAATACAATTGGTTGGAAACTTGAAACAAAAAAATTTCAATCAATTGTATTGTTACTCTTAGTGTACCGGACCGTGTTACTAAAAAAATCTATTGAATTTAGGGTGTTAATCAATCATGATCTCAATTGCATATTCATTCTTTTTTTTTCAGCGGATGGTCTCAATTCTTCCCCTTTTGCGGGATTTCACGCGCGAGTCACGTGATTTGAGGATAGAGGTAGATAGTCGTTAACAATTGGCTCGAAAACGTTCACCCGCTTGAAACTTGACACCCTGCAACCGTCGGAGAGCTGAGCAATGAAATGTCGCCGCCGATGAGTCTCTCTGCAACTCACCTTACCACTTCTCGCTTCCCGCCAAAAACCATAACCGACCACCCATCACTCTCTCCCTTCTTTTCCTTTCCCAGAACCCTCCCCTCCCAAAATCCTAAATCCTCTAAATTCACAATTCGGAGCTCCGCCGCCGACACCAAAACACTTGCGCCCAAGTCTGCCATTCAGAGAATCGCCGAGAAGCTCCGAAGCCTCGGGTTCACCGAGAGCACCCAAAACCCCGACCGGCAGCCCGATACGAAGTCCGCCGGGGAAATCTTTGTTCCGATTCCGGAGAAATTGCCCAAGTACCGGGTCGGGCACACGCTCGATGCAAGCTGGAGCACGCCCGAGAACCCGGTCCCAGAACCGGGTACCGGCGGAGCGATTGCGAGGTTTCATGAGTTGAGGCGGGAGGTGAAGAAGCAGAAGGAATTAGAGAGGGAGGAGAGGAAGGGGAAGGGGGAGGGGAAGGTTCCGACATTGGCGGAGCTGAGCTTGGGGAAGAGTGAGTTGAGGCGGCTGACGACGGTTGGGCTTGGGCTGAGGAAGAAGCTGAAGATTGGGAAGGCTGGGATTACTGAAGGGATTGTGAATGGGATTCACGAGAACTGGCGGCGGTCGGAGGTTGTGAAGATTGTGTGTGAGGATTTGTGTAGGTTGAACATGAAGAGGACTCATGACTTGTTGGAGGTTAGGCTTCAATTTTCACTAGTTATTTGAATCACTCAATGTTTTTGTGTTTGACTTGTGCAATGATTGTTTATACTTGCTATCGATTTGAGTCACTTGACATTGCCCATTTGGGACTGCTTGCTCTTCTGGTCATAAGTGCTTTTACTAGAAGTGCTTTAATTAGAAACACTTTCTATGACCCATAAACACTTTTACGTTTTTTGCCCAACATTGTCATAAGCGCTTTTGGTGAAATTATTTTTGGAACCAATTCTTGGTAAAATGCAAGCGAATCCTGGAAAAGCACTTGAAGTTGCAAAAAGCACTTCAAGTCTTTTTTGAACCCAAAAACATTTTCTCTAAAAGCGCATTTAGTTATTTTAAAATCACTTCCAAATGAACGCACAATCTAGTACAAAAGCAACACTCTGGTTGGATTAACAGGTTGGTAAAATCCTTTGTCCTGACATTCTCAGAGAAAAACTGGAGGGCTGGTTGTCTGGAGGGCTGGAAGTAAGATAATTTTGTATAGGGGGGTGAACTATAAGTATCCATACTTTTTGCGTGACAATGTTCGCGAAGATTCAATGAGTGAGGCTAACTCTAATGCACTACCTGATACACACATCAATGATGGAGGAAATGAGAGTGGTACATCCAGCAAAATTGATGTAAACTCTGCTATAGTACCAAGTTCAAGCTATGAACGAGCTCAACCAGCGTTAGTACAAGGTGTTGGTTTGCCAGGTAGAGTTCGGTTTCAACTTCCAGGTGAGGCACAACTTTCAGAAGAAAATGACAGCATGTTAGAGGGACTGGGGCCGCGGTTTACTGATTGGTGGGGTTATGAACCTCTTCCCGTTGATGCTGACCTTCTACCAGCCATTGTTCCTGGATACAGGAAACCTTTCCGCCTTCTTCCCTATGGTCTGAAGCCTAAACTAACAGATGATGAAATGACCACAATAAGAAGACTCGGCCGACCTTTACCATGCCATTTTGCCTTGGGTGAGTTTGGCTTATGTTTTTATAACTCTTGTTTTCTGGCCAGTGTTTATTTACTATAATTTTTTAAATTTTTTCTTGTTTACAGGCAGAAATAGAAATCTTCAGGGTTTGGCTGCTTCCGTTGTCAAACTCTGGGAAAAATGTGAGATTGCCAAAATAGCTGTTAAAAGAGGGGTACAGAACACTAACAGCGAGATGATGGCTGAAGAGTTAAAGGTTGAAGATAAGCTAGGAATTTCTCTTCAGTCTTACCTTTCTATTATAACTACAATAAACTGCTTGTCCAGTCGATTTACATTTAAAATGATTTGGATAGGGACTTCTTCTTTAATTATCATACATTCATGTTGGAAGACTTTGTGACGATTGCTACTTTTAATTAAATGTACCCTGTTGCAGAGGCTGACTGGAGGAACTCTGCTTGCTCGGGACAGGGAATTTATAGTTTTGTATAGGGGAAAGGATTTTCTGCCACCTGCAGTTTCGTCTGCAATAGAAGAGCGGAGGAGGCATGCAATACGTGTTGAGCGCAGTACCTCAGTTCCAACTAGACAGGATCTTGAACCCAGGACCGAGCAAGAAAATAAACATGGCTGGATCGATGATCATAAAATGGGGTTTCCATCCGCAAGAAAGCTAAAGTCTACCGAGGCAGCTGTCGATAGGACTAGCATTAAATTGTCCATGGTATGGTTTCATTGAGATACTACAGTTAGGTGAATTCTCTGCTTTGGCTGTTTTGTGTGTTACAAATGGCATATCTGTAATCAACAGGCTTTAGAAAAGAGAGTAAAGGCAGAAAAACTTCTAGCAGATCTGGAGAATGCAGCGACCCCCCAACAACCGGAAATAGATAAAGAAGGTATTACTAAAGAAGAAAGATATATGCTGAGGAAGGTTGGCTTGAGA
Organism: Cydonia oblonga; assembly: GCA_015708375.1. Taxonomy (NCBI): domain Eukaryota; kingdom Viridiplantae; phylum Streptophyta; class Magnoliopsida; order Rosales; family Rosaceae; genus Cydonia; species Cydonia oblonga. The sequence continues at coordinate 3,809 of JADOBS010302035.1, forward strand.
ATGAAGCCTTTCCTACTAATGGGTGAGTTGCCATCTTCTCTCTCTTGAACTCACTATTTGTTACTTGTTACCTGATTATTTTGTTCTTTTGAATTAAATCATAGGTCATATTGGAAATCTATCAAAATATCTAGTTCCCTTAGAAGTGGTTTTAACAAATCTTATATTTTGATGCTCAGGAAGGCGAGGAGTATTTGATGGAACAATTGAAAACATGCATCTTCATTGGAAGTATAGGGAACTCGTTAAGATAATATCTAATGAGAAAAACATCGAAGCTGTTCACCAAGTAGCACAAACCTTAGAGGGAGAAAGTGGTGGGATACTAGTGGCAGTGGAGAGAGTGAGTAAGGGTTATGCAATTATTGTGTATCGCGGAAAAAATTATAGCAGGCCTGCTTCTTTGAGACCTCAGACACTTCTAACTAAAAGAGAAGCAATGAAACGTTCTATTGAGGCACAGCGTCATGAGGTAAAATTGGATTTTCTATCTGCTCACGTGCATTTAAGCTATTTGTCATTACCAACCAGCCTCCTGCAACCCAAAACGCTGCATTTGGAAAAGGAATCCGCCTAGTTCAAAGAGACTGGATTAATGACATAGTGATCTTATTCCATCATATACTATCAAGTACTTTTAACATACAAAGTCATCTCGCCTGAAACCTGATGATAAAGGTGCTTTTGGTTGGAAATGTGTTAATAAAGTATACAGCTAGTTTCACTGCTATGGAATCCCTTATTCAAGGATCTTGGCTCAATTTACTTTGTTTATTTTATGTTATTTATAACTAAACTAATTTGTCTATTTTCCGTTTTAAAATTTCCCCATTGTCATATCTACTTCATCAACTGATTCCCTTTTGTTTGTTTCCTGCTTTGACGTGCAGTCTTTGAAACTTCATGTTTTAAAGCTTAACGAAAACATAGCTGAATTAAAGCTTCAGTTGGTGAGTTGTCCTGGGTATTTATAATTCTGTTTTATCAGTTTCTATCAAAATTCTATGTCCGTTGTTCCCGTTCAAAGTGAGGCAAGTTGTGCTATGATTTTCTTGAAATAGGATAAAGACAAGGAATCAGACAATACGCACTCGGTGAACAAATCAAGAACTCAATTGGTGAGATATGTCATGTTTATATACTTCTATGGGCTTCAAACCAAATTAAGTAATAAACTGAGCTAAAGTTAATAGTTTTGAAGAGGCAAACATTGTAAAGTCCGAATAACGTTTGAGATCAGATACTGAATTTAACATGGTTCTCTCTCATTCTATAAAACCTGCTTGTCATGAAGTGAATGTTAATCTAAATAGTAAAGACTATGCTAATTTGTCAGATGTTTTCATTCTATTTAAATATGTACTACCTCCTTAGTACCTTCTTCCGAAGTACAGTCTGAAATAGTGCATTTTGTATCATTCAAGGCTAGAGACAAACAAGAAGCTCATGTGATTCCCATAAGTTTGAATGGAGTGGCACCTGTTGTGAACGGTCAAATGACGAGTTTCTCTCCGACCTGTGACGAGGATGAATCTGGGAAAGTTGAGCCAGGATCTTCAAATGAATCAGTTACAAATGAAGGGGATGAAACTAGTACAGTTGAGACAGGATCTTCAAATGAATCAGTTACATATGAAAGTCGTGCAAATTCGTTCAAGGATATAAATGGAGAAGTTGAAGACTTCCCATCTACATGTTGTCCCGAAGATGTTCTGGTAATATCTACATCTATGCATGTTTATATTTAGTACCTTAGTATCTTCTGCAGCTTGGAAGAGTGGTATCTGAAACAGTGTACATTGTATTTGTTAAGGCTAGAAACAAACAAGAAGTTCATGTGACTCCCATGAAATTGGAAGATAGAACGGGCACTGTAGTAAACGGTCAGGTAGCCACACAACAGGATAAAGTCCTTACTTTCTCTTCGATCTGGGGTGAGGATGAAAATGGTAAAGCTGAGCCAGTATCTTCCAGTGAACCAACTAGAAATGAAATGCATGCAAATTTGCTCAAGGATGTAAATGGAGAGGACGGAGTCCCCGTCTCTAAATCTTTCTCGGTAAATATCAATTATCATGAATTTCTATGTATGTTTATATTCTAGGTTGGAAACTTCTTATGTTGTATGATTTATGTGGTTTCAGACAAACCGTTTGAGCAGTTCAGCAACTGTGGTCAAACATCGTCGCATTTCTGATAATGAGGCCAGGGACTCATCACGCAGACCTGGCAATAGTGAATCAGAACCATCAGTCCCAGTACTGGTAAGAAAGAATTTTAATGAGAGGACCTCGAAGGCGGTTCATCTTTCCAACAATGAGAGGCTTCTTCTGCGAAAACAAGCCCTCAAGATGAAAAACCGCCCTGTGATAGCAGTTGGTAATTTTATAACCACTTTATGTTTTCCGGTTTACCTCTTCGTGTTCATCTATAATTTGCTAAAACGGTTGTTTACTTGGTAAGAAACTTTAAGTACTTAGCTTCTCTTATCACCTTTTAGGAAGGAGCAACATTGTAACTGGTGTTGCTAAAACAATCAAGGCGCACTTTGAGAAGCACCCTCTTGCGATAGTGAACGTCAAAGGGAGAGCAAAAGGAACTTCGGTCAGGGAAGTTGTTTTCAAACTGGAGGTGTGCACGCCCAAGTTCCTCCTATTTCTCCTATCCCCCTCGTTTTTCTTTGCTTACTTTACAAATTGCTGATCTCTCTCTTTATGCCTCTCTCATAGCAAGCAACGGGTGCGGTTTTAGTCTCCCAGGAGCCTAGCAAAGTTATACTTTACAGGGGCTGGGGCGCAGGAGACAATCCTCGCCGTAATGGAAGTAACATGGGGAAAAATGATTCTACTCAGGTTGCCGTGTCTCCCGAACTCCTGGCGGCAATAAGACTCGAGTGCGGTTTTAAATCTCGCGAAGGCGAAGATGCAGCTGCTTAGGTTGGAATCTTAGCTGGTGCCAGAAGGTACCGCTGGATCATCTATCCCTCGATCATTGCCTACGGTAGAAAGCTTGCACCTACACACACCGTCTACCTAGCAGTCACCGAAGCCCATGATCGTCTTAAGAGCGTGAGTAGACTCCGAAACTCCTCTGTTCTTACCTCTTTTGGCATCTCAAATTCCAGGAATTGTGGAGATGATTACTTTGGAATGGTTAACAACCTCAGTACATAGATTGATTTAGTGCTGCAAGAAGAGAAATGCAGACATTCCGTCGACACTTGACATCCAATGACCGGAAGTTTAACGCTGGTAGTCCAGAGAGCTGGTTGAGTTGAGGTTCAGATTAGGTTTAGTCAAGTTGTAAACTCAGAAGCCATCCTCTGTATCTGTGAATTTTCGAAACATTTATAGACAATCATGAAATTTTAAATTTTTTTGAGGAATAAAGAGAGAAGAAAAAGGGTTACAAGTAAATGTATGAAATGATCTTGTGTGTACATTGTAATGGTGTTGACTCTAAAAATTACAAAGTCTATATAGAGCGCAGGTCAAGTAAGCTACTTATTTTCTTTTTGTGAATTTGGGCGTGCCAACTCACAACCGAGCTCGGTTAGAGAAGTAGAATAGAGTTGGTGGTGGTGTCGAATGCACTATTGACTTTTGTATTTGAACGATTATGGTTGTGAAAGAAACACATTTCAATCTTGGGTTCTAGAACTTAAAAAACCTTGAATAAAACGGGGATACCGGGGTTGCGATGTTCACATCTTATATCACCGTATAGGAGAATGACATTGCATTATTAACTTAAGACGTTACTCGTATAACACAAATTTTTCTCGCACGTGTAAGTCATTTTCTCTATTTCAGCTTGTGTGGAACACAGGAGACTTTAGAGAATGACATGACATTGCATGCCCCATCCGGCATTGCCGAAGCATGCGTTTTGTAATTTTGTTTCTCTGTCGACGTTGAAGAAATAATGTTACGTAGCCGGTCAAAGTCAAAATTACGCGGCTTCAAATGGTCCACCGGTCCGTCCGAAGGGAAATATCTTTTAGTGTGATCGGTACATTCGATTGTACATCACGTATCATTAAATAAATAATAAAATATATATGCTAAAAGGTTAATAACTTAAAAAATAAAATTTTCTACTATTCTTATTAAAACACGTGATTGTGTTTCCGTCCCAACTAAAATTTTCTCATTCGGAGAATGAGGAGAGAGGATGATAATCAAAGATTAGTGATATTTTCATCCAACTTTTGCTTTTTAGCTTTTGGATAAGCCTAGGCTAATATGACATCCAGGTGACCCTACTCGGATTTGTCACCCTACTAGGATCCGAATCCAACGGTGGGAAGCAGAGATTCCAATTCCATTTTCCTTTAATTTCTCTTGTACAAGAAGAATAAAACCATAATTTGTACCCAAAAAAAACAAAGGCTTTTTAGCTAAAACGACTATGAGATTAACATAACTTCTTACTTCGGTTTCTGAGATTTTAAGTCAATAGAATTAGTTCTTAAGTTTGTTTACTCTCAATTATTTTGGTCCTTTCATGAAAATTTAAGTTAAATAAGCAAAACGACAAAAATGCCCCCAAATTTTATCAAAATTATTTTTGCCCATTGTTTATTAAATTGAGGATATTTTTATTATTTTAGTTCTTATTCAACAGAGATTTTCTACAGAATAACCAAAATAATTGACGATGAACAAACTCATGGACCACTTCTATCAAATTTCAAATCTCAGGAACCAAAGTGAGGAGTTATACCAATTTCAGAGACTATTTTGACTAAAATGTCGAAAACAAAAAAAAATAGAAATCCTCTCTCAATACTGGTTTAATAATTATTTAGTTTTTAATTTTGTGTTAGATTGGAGGAGGGGATGAGGTATAAGAGTGGAGTATGGTGGAAGATAGATGTAGAAACAAAAAATGTAAAAACAAAATAGTTATCAAAAGGTCTCTAAGTATTTCGAAAAATTCAATTGCTAATAAGGAAGATAAATTATTAGACGTCATTTGATCACCATTTTGTTTTTATTTATTTTTAATAGAAATTTCATTTGATAACTATTTTTATGTTCAATTTATTAAAAAGTGAAAATAAAAAATTACACCAAAAAAGTTCAAACGAAAACTAAAATTTAAAAATTAAAGGTTTGTTTTATTAACACTTCACATTTTGTTGACTACATCCCATATTTATTTTTAAATTAAAATTTTTCTAACACACCCCACTTATTTTCCAATACTACCTTCACACCTCACACCTCACACCTCACACCTCATACACCCCCACACCTCACACCTCACACACCTTACAGTCATCAACTAATTAACCACACATCAAACTTTTTATCTCTTTCAAACAAAAGAATAATCCACATTTTAAAGACAATAAAGATGAATCAAATTGTGGTATAAAATCTCCATCTTGTCGTTTGATTTATAAACATCCCTCAAATTTTCTTGAGCAATCACTTTGGATTCTAAGAAGCATGTTGGACAAATGGTAGGAACGTTCTTATAAGGTCATGTCTCAGTTCCAACCAGCCAAAAAACATTGAATTTCTTCATCATCAAACAGACACAAGAATATTATATTTAATTACATCTTAAAATTTTACAACATTCTCAGGTTTTCTTCCTATTTCTTGGATTCCAATTAGAACAGAGCTTTGCAAAAAGTCAATTTTTTATTCCATTATTTAAATAATTTTATGAATGTGAAAACCAACGAATAAACGAGAAGCAAAACTCGATTTTTTGTTCCATTCATCAAAAGATTTTTTTTTTATCAACATGTTTGTGTTTTTAGGGTTTTGTTCTACAATATAGAGTAACAGTAGCTATGAGGGCTCGAATACTCATTTCATATTAGAGTTACAAGTTGTTTAGTACTACATTTTTAAGTATGGTGTATTCAACAATATGTAAGATGTTAATAAAAATAAAAAATAAAAAATAAAAACTAACGAAAAGTCCAAAAAAACTTTAGTTTTAATGAAAAATGACAAATAAATGTGTAGTAGATAGTATCAGAGAAAGGTAAAAATGTGGTTTTTCGTTAGAAATAAACAATACCATGAGTGTTTCGTTAAAACTCCTATAAAAAAACCCAAAGTTAAATAAGTTATCAAACGAACCCAAACTAAAGGAAAATGATGGTCGTTCATCATACATCATGCGGTCAGAAATCATTTGAAATTTAAATTTTAAAATTAAATATAAATAGTATCTAACGAAAACTGACCATATGATATATAATGAACGGCCACGTGATCCTTTTCCCAAACTAAAGAGATGAAAATGTGGTTTTGTTTGACATGTACGCGCCTTGAATTCAGATGAAGAGTAGCTAGGGTTTGGCTTGATGAATGGATGTAATCATCACTCACACACTCTCTCTACTCTCTCTCTAAGCATATGTGTCAGAAGAGAAAGAGAAGGGCACAAAAAACCTAGACATTTTCTTTGCCTTTCCTTCAACGCCAGAAGCCAAACAGCAATCATCATGTCCTCTCCTTACCTTCTTTATCGCCATCATTGCTCCCACACCATCCCCTCCTGCAACTTCACCACCTCCTTCAACCACCCCACCACAAACCCCAAGACCAAAGCATCATCATCACTGTCTTTGAAGTTACCACCAAGAAAAAAGAAGAAGAAAAAGAAGAAGTGACGACCCAAAACGAAAAGAAAACTTTCTCATCATGATTTCTAGCGGCCGGCTGAAACCCTAGCTCAGCTCAGCTATAGCTATCACCTTTCTTACTCCTTGGTGGTGAGAGAAAGTGAAGAGTCTGATGAGTCTCTCTCCTCTTCTTACTGTATTTCAAAGCTTTTGCGTAAGTCTTTGTGCTTTTGGGGAATCAAGCATCTTGGTCCGACGACGACGATTTGCTATCAAAGCAAGCAAATCTCGAGTTTTCAAGTTATTATTTCTTTGCATACTTTATATGTCTGAAGAACTTTAGATCTTGTGTATTAGCAGGGATTTCTGTTCTGGTTTTGTTTGTTAGGTTATCAAGAAGTACTCGCTATTTTGGAAAGAAACTCTTCGCTCTCTCTCTGTCTCTCTCTGTACGAACTATTTTGCTTAAATGATCAGAATTATTATCTGTGCAACTTAATACTAGCTTAAGCTTGAAGATGTATGTGGATCAATTTAATTTATTATATATGGTTCAAATTTCATCATGCATGGAATGCAAGTGTATAATTAATATATATGTACTGCTGAAAGAATTGATTTATTTATGTTAATTAATCAGGTAACTTAATTGTACTGCTCAAGTGTATAATTAATATATATGTACTGCTCAAGTGTATAATCAAGTTTAATCCATTATCTTTCACCAATTATACATGATACAGTTTGAAGATTAAGGCAAATGCCATATCTGGTTATGTGGATTTGTGGTTTTGATGTTCCGGGAATACTGAATAATCTCTTGTTTGATATTTTTCATATTTGTTCATTTTGTTTGTGGGATATTATTCATTTCATGCCTACACGTGATAAATATGATAAATATAGAAAAGTGTTATTTATCGATCTATTTTTACTTCTGACACGTCTTTGTTAATTTTTTGTTATTTTTCTTTTTCAATTCATTCGATTAGACGGCTAAAAATTGAGGGAGACGTATAAGTTGTAAAAATGGATGTGTAAATAACTGCCCTAAATACAGCGGCAGAAAAATTTGATTTTTACAGCAGGGTGTACTAATAATAATTTAGAACAGCTAGCAAGAAGCTATACTAGGAAATAAGGAGTAATTAACTAATACACTTGTATAATATGTACTGGTTTTGCAAAATCCAAGTAATATTTTTATCTGAAAATTGAAATTAATTAATGAAATATATTTACTTGTGTTCTAGGTAGCTACTAAGTTCATCCCTTAGGCAGCGAATCTCATATGTCCAGGTTGTGCAGTAAGTAAATCTTGACCGTTTTGAAATGAATATTGTTGAATGTTGGTACAATTTGTCTGGATAGGATTTGGTTAAGTTGGCTTGCCGTATATATTTGGATGGTGTACTGCTGGGCTTCATGTCTATATATATCCTGCACTTGAGGAGCTTAGGATAACTAATACATTTGAATCTTGTCTATAGTATATATTACACTGACGGTCCTGAGCCCGGATAAAGGAGGAGAGGAGAGGAGGGCGCTATGTAGTTGACAACCGATATTTCACTTTTACGTCGAATTCCTATAAATACATATTACCTTAACTTTACAAAATGTACACACATACACGATGAAAGGGAAAAAGTACTCTATATATAGGGTTGCTTATCTGAGTTCTCTCAAGAATAATTTATCCATGAAATGATGCCTTGCCCTAGTTAGGTTCTATTCCCATAAGGGATAGTTACTTATTGAATTTCAAGGATTGAATTGTATTTCACTCATAAGTTCTTTTACAATTTGTACAACCATATATATATGAGGAATAACCTCGTGCTTTAGGCTTAGGAAAGATAAATAACCTAAGGACAAGCTCCCCTTGAATTAAGGGATGTTGACACTCTTGAATTAAGAAAGTTGTCTCCCCTTGAATTAAGAAAGTTGTCTCCCCTTGAATTAAGGGATGTTGACACCCTTGAATTAAGAAAGTTGTCTCCCCTTGAATTAAGGGATGTTGACAACCTAAGGACAAGCTAATTTCACAAGGACCGACTCATTCTCGACCACTTTCAATTAGTGTTCATTGCTGAAAGATCGCTCGCTATTTGGTTGGAAAAGGTGGTTTGGAAGCTTCCTCTCTCCCATCAAGCAAGATCACCACTTCTCTCAGTAATGGACTTCCACTTCTCTTAGTAATGGACTTCTTTGAATTCGTCCTTAGCTAGTGATGGGGGCAACACTTTTTCTGACCTTGTTTGAAAGCCTGGACTAGACAATTAAGACTATTTGAACTAAAATAATTGGATTATGTGTTCATGTGTGATCTCTTAATAATACAAAGAAAACTCGACTGGTTAAATTGGGCAACAACAACACATTTTAGAGAAAAACAAGTCCCAAACTCGCATGTCGAGTCTTCGTATTATCTAGATGTGGTTGATGTATCTCTCTTGTATTTGTACTGTTTGGATGTGATTTGAAATATTCTACATCAAGACTAATACACGAGTACTTCCCGTTCTTATTTAGTGACAATTCTCTTTCCAATATTCAAAACGTTGATGTAGCAAATTCAATTCGGATGAATTATATATTATTATTATTATTATTATTATTCGTTGTTGTTCTCCTTGCAAGGGCAGGTTCATATGCGTTACTCACCCGTTCACTATTGCAAACACCACTTCCCATCCGACTTGCAAGTGTTAAGCATGCCGCAGCGTTCATCGAACTCTCCATGAGATTCATAGTTGCATTACTTATAGCTTCCTTGTTCACAGACAAAAC
>JADOBS010302036.1:0-13199 GCA_015708375.1 Cydonia oblonga
AACAAAAAAAAAAAAAAAAAAAAAAAAAAAAAAAAAAAAAAAAAATAAAGAATTTGAACCATTTGGGTACAGGAGGCAAGTTTGGTGAGGTTGGCGATGAATGCACTGCAAGGAGTCGAATCAGCCCTTGTTAGTAGCCAGACTCTTTGTGCTGCATTTCGCTCCGACCCGGCTGATCGGAGCTTCCATAAGATTCCAAGCCTGTGGAATAGGTCTTCAAGCACCCATGCTCTGGGAAGCATTCTCCAATCCATTGGCTGCTCAGGTTTGCTAGTCTTTCTCCTCCGAAAATTTGTGGATTTCTTTACGAATTTGAATGTGGAAAGTCAAGATCATCTTGCTGGTGAGGCTCAAGTGAAGCAATGCCCTCCCTTTAGTCTTGTTAATCATGCTTTTGCTGTTGCCGTGGGAAAGGTTGTGGAAGGGTACATGCATGCACTGGATACCTTGTATGCATCAGTGGGTTTGAGGCGCTCTTCGCGTTCGTCTTCTGTAGTGGGATGTATGAACAGTGTAGTGTATTCTGATCTAACTATGTTGGAGTTGTATTTGCACACGAAAGAATTGAGGACTCAGATTGAATCCCTTACAAACTTATGCAACTTGTATCAGTTCTCTAGTTGCTTCTCAGTATCTTCTTTGGAAGAATTGGTTGCAAAAGCAAATTTTGAATTTTCTAAGTTCTACAGAGGAGGGCATTTGCTCACATATCTGTATACCCAATTACAGGTTAGCTTACTTTTCTTTCCCGACGGTGAAACCTTGTTTAGTACGCTATGCTTTTCATTGACATATTTATTTAGTTTAAAACTTTAACTTCTGATTTTGCTAGTGGACACTTCATTGACATATATATTTATTTTATTAGGTTTCTGATCCTGCTCATCGTCCTCTACTCAAGTTTATTTTCCTTCGTACATTTGAACCATATTTTGGGTTTATTAGATCATGGATTTTCAAAGCTGAGATCAGTGACCCTTACAAGGAGTTTGTGGTAGAATATGTTGACAGTATGTCTCCAAGTCAATGCGGTAAAGCCGGAAACCCGATTGACTTCCCATTGGCAACTATTAGGGTAATGCTATTACTTTTGATATTGGAGCTGGAGTTAGATTATGTTTTCGATGAATTCATCATTCTCTTCTTCACACGAGTTCTCACACTTGGTGTTTGCACCTCAGGAACGAGATGGTGTTGCTGTTCCTTATTTTTTGAAGGACTTCTTGATTCCACTAGTTCGAGCTGGTCAGCAACTGCAAGTTCTCGTGAAATTGCTTGAATTGTGTACTTTTGTTGCCACCAAAGACCATATTTATGAGGGGTTTCTTCCCTGCTGGAGTGGGTTTTCGGGCAATAGTCCATGTTATTCATCTCCACTGACTTTCAGCAAAGAAAATATAGAGGCCATGATACTTTCAAGGGACACTTACTACAAAAAGATGCAAGAAAAACTAAAGAATCTTTCAGCGAAATTTGAATTCGGATATCAACAGGTCGTTGACTGTGATAATTTAATTTCTTTAGAAAGAAACCATGTTTCTCCTATGAAATTAGAAATAGAATAGCATTATAACTCTAATTAGTTTTATTTATTTATTTATATATTTGTCTTTGCTTTTCTAGTTTGCAGCATGCAATGCAATTAGCATTTTATTCAGTTTCCGGTCAATGTTTAATTGTTTATCGATGTCTTTGCATTCCTAGGCTTATAAAAATTATAAACTGTCTGTATGATTTGCGAGTACTCTTGATAGTCTCTTACCCTTGAATTTTTCACTAAAATCACATCATGTCATTTTCTTATAGTCCTAGGTTGAATTAACACTTTCCAGTTGTAACTACAAGACGTTGTTCCTGTGGTATGTTCTAAAATGGTATATATTGCTGGTTGGAAGCAATCTCTGATGGTGTGACGCTGAAACTCTTCTTATGATGAGCAAATTGGGTTTTAGCACGTAGTACAAGTTTAAGTTGATATGGCTAGGTCCTTTGCCATAGAACTTTTCTTATATTGATAGGTCTTTTGACATGCCATGATTACCTCCAGGCAGCCCATATTTGGAAAGTAAATTATGCCATGGATTATAATTTATAGGTGCCTCTCTCTTATCTACTTCTCTACTCTCTAGAAGGATTACGGGTCTTGTATGAGAGGAAACATGGGTTTCATGTCTGCCTTCTTTCATACAATTTCTCTGCAGTGTTGTTATCTGGTTTTCTTATAAATTGATTCATTTTCTTTACGCAGGTAGTTCCACAAGGCAGAGTTCTCTTGGATAATAATGGAAGGAATTCCACCATCCCAGTTCTGTTCACATTGGATGACAAAGTTGAAAGTTGTATTGCTTCTCCAACAGATGATGAAAGGGAGTCACATGTGTAATCTCTCTCCCTCTCTCTCTCTCTCTCTCACTCCCCTATCACCTTTTCTGTTTGTGGAATGTCTATGTATTTTTATTTTGTGCATGGGAATGCATGCATGTCTATGCTTTTTGGATGACTGTTGCGCCTCTGCATGTGTGGTTTACCATGTTAGGATTGGGAGAGGCTGGTGAATACATGTGCTCCTTTTTCGTGTTTCTAGTTCTTTCTTTTTGTCACTTTCTTTCCAAATGTTATTGTAGCTTCATAAATGGTTGGGCTTCTCTAATTCTCAGGGCAGTTCTTGATTTGGATTTTGATGAATTAAGTGCAAGGGATGGTCTATCTGATCTGGTGGATACATACGAGTCATCTGAGTGTTCAACCTCCTGTTATTCTGAAGAGCAAGATGTATCAGAGCAGAAGATTGAGCTTCCCAATAATATCATTGAGCTGGAACAAAAATATCTATCCGCTTTAAGCTTTTCAATGAGTAGTCCTGTCGATAATTTGCAAAATCCTCATGTATGTGAAGATTCATGCCATATCATAAGTGACCTGAATAGATTTTGTGAAGAAAGAGATTCCCCTGTACATTCTCATCATGAAGGAATGTTTACAAGCCAGATATCTGTGCCCGTCAAACCAAAGGAGTCAACCTGGTCTTGTACGTCTAGCGCTCAGTTGGTAGATTGTATATCTGCTAAGGATTGGCCAGAAAGTAGTTCATTTGAGAGTTATTCTGCCATTGATAAAGAGTACAGCGATGGTCCAAGGTCACATCCAATGGGTTCTGCCTCAAAGGTGAATGAGAGAATCATAGGGGCCTTAAAGGAAGGTACATTTAAAAAAGGAATTGAGACTCATTTTTTAATTGAAGAACCCTCTGGCAAGAATCAATCTCGAAACGCTACATATACTACTACAGATTTATTGACATTACAACGTTGGAAGGTTAACTCCCATAACAATTTTCTGAGCATTAACCCAATGTTGACAAAAACTAACTTAATTCATCTGATAACCAAGCCAGGACAGGGACACAGAGCAGACTTTGGGGACTATTTGCCTTACTTTTACTTTTCTTTCATAAAAGACCCTTTTAAGGTGTATCTGGAAAAGCTGCCTGAAGGGCTCTCAGACTCCAGTGCCTCAGCAAGCAGTGTCAGGAGGGATCACCTTGGCAAACAAGGTTATGGTGGACATAATGTCTTAATTGATAAAACCAAAGTGTCTGATTTTCTTCCAATTTCAGACACAAAGGACCACAACCAAGCGGACGCAAATTTAACAAATGTTTCTGGTGGTAGTTGTTGGGAGAGTTTGCTTGGTAGATTTAGTGACACTTTTGTTAATAGAGTTGAAGATCATAGACAATGCAAGCCAGAGAATTTTGAGATACCACTTGATTTTATTATTGACAAATGCCTTCTTCAGGAAATCATGCTTCAGTATCCTTTTTTTTTGTGCATTGCATAGAAGGAAAGTTTATCAGGTCCTGAGTAGACTTCTTATTTTCTTCTTTCTTGTAAATGCTTTGGTTGAGCACATTCTGGACTGCATAGAAAGTTTTACAACCATCAGTTTGTGCATTTCATTGTTTTTAGCTATCCAAAGTTTGCAAGTCTTTTATATCCCTTATCTGTTTTTTGTCCTACTAAAAGTACTCCTGTTGGAAGAGAGATGGGTATCCTTAAACATACTAGATATAAGTATGTCAGCAAGCTAACTATTAAGTTGCTTGAAGAAGGGTTTGATTTGCAAGAACATTTACTGGCTCTGCGGCGCTACCACTTTATGGAACTAGCGGACTGGGCTGATTTATTTATTATGTCCCTTTGGCATCATGTAATAATCACTACTGTCATTACACAATACTAGTATGTGAGTTGTCATGGTACCATCCTGACTCTTTTTCAAATTTTTTTCCTGGAAATTATAGAAATGGTGCATTACAGAGCCAGATCATAGACTTTCAGAAATTCAAGGTTTCCTTGAGTCATCAGTTCAGAGGTCATCATGTGAACGTGACCTTCATAAGGACAGGTTATTTGTGTACATGAAGGAAAATGATGCAATGACTCTTTCTGCATCTGCTAGTGGTACATTACTCCACATGTTTCATCAGCTATTGGAACATTACTTGATTATTGTTCAAATTAATTTATTGTCCACCAGAAAAAGGCATATAGTGCCTCCCCTCTTGTCCTTCCGTTCAGATTAGATTAAGCTTGGAACTTGAAACATATATTTCTAACTTTTCACTTGTCAATTCTTCTGTTATCTATCTCTCTTTACCCCCACAACCCTCTAATACTGTATCTCGTCAATGATGCAGGAGTCCATTCCTTCAACTTTCTTGGCTTGGGTTATCGAGTGGATTGGCCCATAAGTATTGTTTTGAGTCCCGGTGCATTGAATATGTATGCTGAGATATTCAGTTTTCTGATGCAAGTGAAGCTTGCTGTATTCTCATTGACTGATGTATGGCGCCCATTAAAGGTAGGGATTGTTTGGCTGGCTAAAACTTATTGTAGATGTTCATCCTCCCCCCACTCTTAAATCTCCCTTTTTTAGCCAGAGCTATGAAGCTCCAAATTTAAAAAGGGGGATGGATAATATTTGTCTATACTTATAGATGTTGGTAACATAGCATTTTTTTTCCCTTCGTTTCCGTGTGATTTGATGCCTCGTATTGAGATTTGGTTGTTGTACTTTACCAGCTGATCATTCTTCTGAATCTTAAGCATTAAAAAAGTAAAACATAGTAAACTGGAAGCAGAACTAACTATCGTCGGTTTGTGATAGGGCATTTTTTGGGGCTGATTTACCTTCTCATTTTTTACCATGAATTCTGAGACATAAGTGTTCTCTGACACTTGTAAATAATTAAGTTTTGATACATGAGTTTTGTTTTCACTACACTTTTTTTCACAGTTTCTGACTGCATAATGCTTGTTTTGATGTTCTTGATTTTATTAACTTTTCCGTTTCTTCTTCTTAAACTGCTTGGTAATTCATGGTAATCTTTTTCGGTGCATAAGTTACGTGGATTTACATTTGGTCATGGAAATGTGTGGGAGTTCAAGTGATCCTATTTCTTGGTATCTGCAGGATTTGGTACATTCAATTAGTCAGAATAATCACTCTGAACAATACGTAACGGAAGCGAGCCATTTTAATGCATTAGTGAAGATGAGGTACATGGAACAGTTGTGATTGTCATATTATGAGAAAGTTTATTTCTTGTTTTAGTGATATTTTTTGGGTTTTCTTTTCTGTTCAAAGGAGTAATTGATCTCAGAGAAGGAATCGATTTAGATTAATTGGTCGGGTTAGTACATGGGTACTCTAGTAAGGCTTACGTTGATTTAGAATTGACTTATATAGTGTAAAACATGCTTAGAGAGTTTATTTCATTTGAATTTGCATCTTGTTCCTCCCTTATATTTGGGATGAATATCTTCATAAGCATGAATTGTTGGCCACATTGAGGAAGAATACCCCCCTGCCCAAGTATTGGTGTAGACACTTTTAAAAAAGGATACTTCGGCCAAAAATGTCAAAGCTATCGGCCAACATTTTCATCCCTGCGGAATGGTTCAGTTAGTAAGCTATGTTGTCAACATAGGGGGGGTCCTGGGATTAAATCTTGAGTTCACCAAGTTTGTGGGCCTTATAGGATGGAAAGTGCTGCTCTCATTCTGTATTCGTAAGACTACTGGCCTCCATAAGAGGGGGAATAACAGGAGGAAACAAGAGAAAGGAATAGGCAAGAGGCGTGACAGGTGAAGGGTTCAATTCTGACTAATTGAAAGATGTGTTTCATGAGATGTGTAGGACAGAAATCCTTTTGAACTGCCCTATTCCTCAAATGTTTGGAGATGTGTTTCAATTGATTTCTTTTACCTGTAGCAAGATTGAAGAAATTTGATTGTAGGATTTCTGTGAGATGTTGGGTAGAGTCTGGTAATAATGACTATAAACTTTTTAAGAATATTCTTATTCTCTATATGTTAGGTAGTCTTACTTCTACCAGGGTTAACTTTAACCTAGAGTAAAAACTAAAGAAAGAGGAAATGGGTGACTATCTTCTCAAACAATCTAACTTCCTCAGAGGAATTTTAAATTTGATGTATTAGCTTTAAGAATTCTAATTGAAAGTATATTAATTGTTTCTCTGATCTATGCCTAGGCACCAGGTCAATCATTTTGTATCTACACTACAGCAGTATGTGGAGTCACAGCTATCACATGTATCATGGTCCAGGTTTCTATACTCACTTAAGCATAAGGTTTGAAGCTTCCTATTTTGTTCTTAAAAGTTTTCATACAATTTACCTTTGAAAATTGACTTTGATATTTGGGGAAGGTTAATATTTAGGACATAAATCTTTGTACATCAACTTTGCGGTTGAAGTTTCATTTTCTCTCTCCATGTTTATGTTCTATAAGATGTCCATGTAATGGCTAGTGCACATTACATTTGATGGTGATGAGAGATATCCATGTTATTTGAATTCATGTCACATGAAAGGACCATAAAAATCTTTGCTAAACTAATTTTGATTTAAAAATAAAATTACTGATTCCAATTCCCCAAGTGGTTTGATGACAATCATCTAAAGCCTGCCCTGTGTGGTGGATAACAAAGTCTCCTACTTTTGTTTCCCCTGCCCTAAAGACAATTAAAAACTGCGCATTTTATTATTTCCAATGCCTTTGGAATATGTTCCTTCTTTGCTGCTAGGTCCCACGCTAGGGAAGACAAAAGAAAAAATACGATAAATCTTCAAACGCATAGATTGTTTTGAGCCTCTCAATTGTTAATGTGAAACTCTGGAGATCCTCTGACATGAGGTTGGTATTTGTTTGTAACGGAAATTTGTTTGATAAAGGGTGTTAATGGAACTCAAAAAAATTCATTGTGCGCCCCAAACTTTCTATATTTAGAAAGAAAAATACACTTATGAGGAGTGCAGAATGAGATTTGTGGAATGTCAATAATGGCACGGTTAGCACCTAAAACAAAGATTGAACTTTACCAGGAAAAAAAATAGGGAAAGAAAAATCAAAATTCAAATTTGGGTACAAGATTGATTAGATTGCTCTATGTTAGATTGAACTATTTATTGTTGAGTAAATTGTAAAGTTATTTAATTTGAGTGGTATCTCTTAAAAAATAAAATGCCACACGTAGACATCTACGATTCATATCATGTCTCTTTATGCCATATAATTCAATTGCTTCTGGTATGCCTTTTCTTCTAGAATATTTTATGACGCTGATCTTAAAAATTGAAATCTGGTTACTGTAGGTCAAAGATATGATGGATCTTCAGTCTGCACATATGGCATATTTAACAGATTCGCTTGACATGTAAGTTCATTGGTCATTGCTTAAATTATTCTTACCATTGTTACATGTATGCCCTGTATTTCTAAATTTCCATGCTTTGTGATTGTATCAATAAAAGCATTTTATTCACTTTTAGTCAGTAAGTGAGAAAAAAAGATTGCACCAAGTGTGTCTTGGTGTCTGCTGAAAGATTTCTGGAATCAATGCACAAGAAACTAAACTGAAGGGTTCAGCTGCTAAATTGGGTTGTCAACTGTGAAGTTGGCCTATGAAATTTTGGGGTCTTTCACCTGGTAGAAATCCAGGTTTGAATTTGTGGGACTGGGATCTGATTGTGGAAAAATGGTTAGGGAGATTAGAAGGGTGGAAAGAAATTGTTTTTCTCAAGAGGTAGGCCCACATTAATTGCATCGGTTTCAAGCAGTATGTCACCATAGTATACTGTGCAAATTCGAAAATTTTAATGGGATGGTAAAAGATATCATTTCATAAGGTGGAAAATTGTTTCTTGTCCCCAGCAAAAGGGTGTTTAGGGATAAGCAATTTGAATTTTGAACAAAAGGAATTCTGCCCTCCTTGTGGAATGGTTTGACATTTCAATGTTTCTTGATATTGTTTTCTTTTATTGTCAATTAACCATATTTCTGACCTTTGCAGATGTTTCCTATCTGATGAAACACGATCTATAGCTCGCATCATTGAAAGCATTCTGCAATGTGCTCTTGACTTCAGGTCTTGTCTGACTGGGGGAATGTGGGATATTGGAACTGGTGAAGGGAATAGAAAGGCAAGGCTTTCTGGAATCAATATATCCCAGGTGATGATCACATTTGTAAAGTTGAAAATAACCGTGGACATGAAATTTAAGGTGACATAAATTTATAAACAATTTCATTTTAGTTGAACTAGCAATGCCATTTATATAGTAGGCGACAGCAACTATGATCATTAGGCGAAAACACAAGAAAAAGGTTTCTAGCTTGGTATTGGGATCTTCGGGTGCTTAAAACGCAAAGCATACTATGTTTTCAGGAACACCCAAGTCCTCAAGGAAATGGGGTTTGTTTTCGTACGTGCATTCATGTGTCATGGCATCCTAAACAACTCTCTATTGCTTCAGGTGCTTAAGTAGGTGGTCATGCACATTTTTGGTGAGACATTATAGAGGATTTGTGCAGTTGAATATTAAAATGAAAATCGGTGATCTGAAATATCATGTTCAAAACTCGAACAAACCTGTTGATGACATGCATGTGTATCTGTTTTGCAGGTGGTTGCTATAAAACAAACTTTTGACAAGAACATGAAAGAACTGCACCTCTGTTACCTAAAGTCACCTAAACATGGGGAGTTTGGACTTTCTCATTTTTGGGAATACCTCAACTACAACAAGTATTACTCAGACGTTGGTAATGAAATGGCCTTTTATGCTTTCACAATCCAAAGCTCCGTGACATGAATTTGGACATTCCGACAATGCGAGAAGCAGCCCCATTGCTTGCAATGATTGAGGAGTGTAATTTCTCAAAGATTCACGGTAGATGATGTCTCCAACTGATTTGTGTCAAATATTTCAGAAATCCTGAGGCCTTGAGGTAGCAGATTCCTATTTGTTGAGTGTTATTTGGCGAACGTTAACAAAATTTACTTATTGGATTTTGGAGAGTGAAGGATAGTTACTACTTCTTGTGGGACATTAGTGATACGAAGAGCTGCATATAGAGAAATGATGATAGCCGTTGTATATTACATTCTACATACACATGGAAATGCTGTGAAGTTACTTTTATACATCTCTTCATTTGAGTTGCAAACTTATATATAAGCCACTCCCCCCATGCATGGCAGCCCTCTCCTTTCTAGTTTGGTTAATTGCTCATTTTAATTTAGTTGTCATACAACTAAACTAAATACGCCTTGAGGACCGGAACTCGTTTAGGTCCCGAAACCCGAAATCCGAAACTAACTTAAAAGGCAAATACGAACCATTTGTATGATTAATTAACTAATTAATTAATTCTTGATTATGTTTCACAAATTATGAGTGACACCTAGTAATATGTCATGACTATTCAAGCTAAGTAGAACTGGTTGGAGAACCTACATTGTACAACTATGATGCAATATGACCATTCTCTAATCCAATACTCTTGATCACATATTTTAACTGATAGTTTGTTTCATGTCTATTATCCAATGTGATACTTCTCTATATGATGCTATTGAATATGATTTGGAACATTCTTCTTAAGTCATATTCATTTGCTTTGGCCAAAGATTCTTGAATCATATCTTAGAGTATTCTTCTTCCACCATGGAAGGTTAGAGATCTCTTGTTGTACATTCACATGCCTACATGACTAGATAGCTTGATCCCAATACTGCTGTGGACACTCTAATGGAATGCCTTTGACATAGTCAAAGATTAAGGACCTAATCACTAGACAACTATGATGCCTTAGGTCAAGGGACTACTTTGCATTTTTGCAACTAATGAGTTCTTACATGACGTGTATGTTAGAACTCCTTTTAATCATTGTTCAGTGTACTCAGCTGCCCTTTTGAGCACCTATGTGTTTGTCTTAGTGTCTAACAGTTAATGGTTTGAGACTAGTCATACTCCCGCTTGAGTCAACATAACACATACTAACCTTAGCGG
Organism: Cydonia oblonga; assembly: GCA_015708375.1. Classification (NCBI taxonomy): domain Eukaryota; kingdom Viridiplantae; phylum Streptophyta; class Magnoliopsida; order Rosales; family Rosaceae; genus Cydonia; species Cydonia oblonga. The sequence continues at coordinate 10,380 of JADOBS010302036.1, forward strand.
ATTGTCAATGCCTAATTGGCAACCGAATTGGCAATCCTAGGGCTATGAATATTTTAGGAATGAACATAAGAGAAGGGTCTCGTTAATCTAATTTTCTTAGTTCACTTCTCTCTTAGATTGAATACATTGCTTAGATTCTATTATTGCTTAAGCACATGATACAATAAATAATGATTAACAATAAGCTTTGCCCTTCCATTAAATGAATAAGAGTTTAACATAACGAGTATTCCAAAAGCTATTACATCAAATGAGTGCCTTTATGGGCATACTTCCAACACCTGAGTACGACTACTTCTATCCCAAATCAACATACTAAGTCAAGTATGTTCTATGACACCATGTGTTCAGTAGGTCCGAAAGAAGCATTTAGACTAGGCAATTCACAAGAGGAGTTTTATTCCAACGAAATTCTGATACGTAGGAATTCTTTAGCTAAGTCATTTAAGGTAGTCCGATTGGAATAGCTCAGGTTTGACCATAGGGTTTGACAAAAGAATTCTAAATGTGTTTCGACTCACATCTAGACCACCAAGTCTCCAAAGAACTTTCGTTTAAGATTCATTGGATAAGGACAAGTAATTTGAACTGAGAAGGAAGTCCTTTCTTAGCATCACATTGCAAATATCGAAGTCCTTGACCTTGAAGCGGGGCAAAGTAGGAGGATGAAAATATTTTCAAGTTATTGTAGGTACGATTCAAGGCTTTCTCATCTTTAGTCTGATAAATGCATTTTGGCACGTACAGAGCAAAAGGTTTTCCATAGGTGTAACACCTAGTACCAAAGTAAGGTGGGATTCCAACTATCACGATGAGAATGTTTATAAATGTTGAGATTAGGAGGTGACGTTTTTCCAATTCAATGTCACTGAGGGGGGTTTCGAGCTCAGGCTTAGGCTTACAAGCTAACTCGTATTTCACTGTGTTACTCATTTCTCTTAAAGTTTGATTATTTTGGAAAGATTTATCGGATTGAAGTTTTATTCTATGAACAAGGAAGCAAAGGATGAGAAATTTCGTGAAAATATATATTTATTATCAAAGTCCCATGAATAGAAAAAAAAGGTATAACTATCTATGGGAGACAATCCCTCACCCCTGGCATGAAAACTTTCCTATGAAGACTATGCAGCTGATTTGATGAAGATCATCAACTCTGACGAGGTTCAGTTATCGCCAGAAAACCCCATGAAGACTATGCAGCTAACTGCGAAGAGGATGTCGCATATGCGAGGACGAGGGATAAATGTTATGGAACAAGTTGCAAGACGCAAGAGAGGCTATTATGAGACTATGGCTTATTTTTGTCTTGCCTAATCTTGCTTCATAAAGACAAATATGGCCAAAGTAGGTCTCTTGGTTGAAAATCCTAATCATTGAAGACTAAAAAATAAAATTGGGTTTAGAAGGTAAGTCATGATGCCAAAGAGGAGGCTTCATGATTTAAATTGAAGGATAGAAGTGAAGATAATCTGAAAAATTCTTAACAAAGAGGGAGCTATTTAAAGACAAGGTATCTAGAGATCTCACCGTTGCGTATGAAATGTTTTCATCTTGAGATTTGTGTGCCCGAAGAATGAAGCCACTAGAAGATAAAAACGGCCGCTTCTTGTAGAATGTGCATGTGCATTTGAGACACTATTTATCATTGTAATTTTTCTGGCATGATACTCGAGACAACACATTTGAATCGAGAACATCTCCTTTACTTTACAGAATTGGATCGCCATATGAAGATAGAAGAATAAACGGTACGTATTCCAACTTCTAAAGGTATAGTCTTTGGCTAACTATCCATCCTCAATGGAAACAAGTTCATTTCAATACATAGTTAGGGGCAATTATGACCCCGATTTCCACGGTTGGAGTGAGACAGATCGATATACAGTTACCTTAGAAGTTTGGTCATAGACTTAATAGCACCAAGCAAAGCTGGATTAACGGAGAAGTGGTGCCACCATCACCCTATTTTGGAGCAGTAGGTGAAGTCTGAGTGACTTCTCTAAGATTGACCATGCTTGTTCTGTAAGATATGAAGAATTGATCCAACACAGAATCAGTTAGGTTCCCTATATTCTTGGAGTTCCTACAGTCTTGGAATTAGCGTGCGCCACAGGTAATGACACTCCTAAGAGGATACAATATCTACTTTTACATATCTTCTAGGATTCTCCCAGCTTAACACATGATTCTATCCTAAAAAAGTCTATCTCCCGACTAGTATAAACACACCCTTCTAGGGTCTGTCTCTGTTAACGTAATCATCGCCCTCTAATTCTTTTGCATGCTACTTGAGTCTTATACTTTCTTACTAACTTGACCATCAGAGAGTCTTTGGCTAGCACACCTTCGAGTTTTAGGCTTGCTCACTGTTGTTTGCTGTTTTACATGTTACTCGAATTTGTGCAACTCCACCACCAGCGGCGGTGAACGAATTTGGTTTCAACAAGATTCACTAGGGACATACTAGCAATCTGAACTAAGAAGGAAGCCCATTCTTAGTTACACGTTGTAATATCTAAAATCATCAGACCCAAAATAGGCAAGGTGAACGAACAAGATAACATATCAAGGAAGGAAAGCTCATCTGAACACAAACTCTAGATGTCATTCCAGGTAAGACTTATCAAATTTTCATCCTTAATTCGACAAATACGTTACAAAAAGTATAGAGTAAAAGGATTTTTCATGGGCATGAGACCTGATAGTAAGGTGGTACTCCGATAACCGCAATGGGATCCTTATGAATAACAAGTTTAGGAGGTAATGTTTTTCCAAATCAATGTTACCTAAGGGGCTTTTGAGCTTTGTCATGGCCCA
>JADOBS010302037.1:0-13199 GCA_015708375.1 Cydonia oblonga
CTTATTTCAATGTGATGCAACATCGATCCTTTTCACTAACGCCGTCTTCCCCCCCCCCCCCCTCCCCGCCCCCCGCGGTTAAATCTAGGGGTATATTAGGAACTTCAACTTAAAACTTAAAAAAAACAATAGAAGAAGATAAAAGAACAAATGAAAAATTATAAATTAATATCTAAAACTTAAAACAAATGAAATTTAAACTATAAAAATACAAAATGAAAAATAGTTGGACTTTAGCAACTTGTAAATATTAGGCAATGCGATTTCAAAGTTGATAGGAGATCGAACTGTAGTTGGACTTAAACAACCTAACAAATGACATATTTGACTAGAAAAAAAAATTCCTTTGTTTTACCAAAAAACAAACAAAAATCCTTTGTATTCAATTTTCTTACACAAAAAAAAATCTGATATTTTTAGATTTTTTTCTCTCTCTCATTTCTCATTTTAAATTCATTTGTAGTCATGTGAGATGAAGTTTCTAATATACCCCTAAATTTAAAGAAAAAAATAGACAACATTAGTGAAAAAGCTAATGGTACAACACATTGTTAAGTTGAAGAACTAAATAAACTAACATGAAAGTTTAAGAACTAAAACTAAACTAAGGTTAAAGTTTAGAGACTATTGCTATAACTCAGTCCCATTTTTAATTTTATATTGGGGATCTTAGGTGGCATTTTGTATTATTTGATCCCTTAACAATAAAGTGATAGTAATCACAACAAATCTTTCAAAATTACCCTTTCGTCCTACCATTTCTCCTCATCCATAACATCCATGGCTAATCAAGTCATTTTGACACACTATCACCATTATAGGACCCCCCAAACTTTACTAGGAACCCAGCAAATCCAACATTGCCACGTATCCTAGTAGATGACAGTTTCCCAAGTCGCTGACAGCATTAGATTATCCCAGTGGGCTCCAAGTGCATTATAATTTCCATATTATTACAGGTCCCCCCTTTCTGTATTCCTTCATCCAAATCTACCACACCTATATACTATACTATACAAATATGAAGGGATCAGAGAGTCAAAGAGAAAGAGAGACGGTTAGTTGGACGTACCACCACCTCCCTCTAGGGCTCCTTCTTCAACCCAACAACAGCACTGCTCCCTCACTTTTATTTTTGAGTTCTACAAAAATAAAACAAATAAATTAGAAAAAAAAAAAGAACCCAATTTTCAGTTTTCATTTATGTTCACACAGTAGAACCCATTTTTGCATTTGCTAAATACCAGATTTTGAAACCCAAAGACTCAAACTTTATTACAAAAATATTAAAATATAGGTGAAAAAACTATTGGGTTAACCTCATTTTTCATTTTTCATGTCAAAGTGGTGGAATTTTGTTGCAGAAGTCTCTCTCTTTCTCTCTCTCTCTCTCTCTCTCTCCCTCTCCATAAGTTAACACTGTCCAAAAAACTCTTGGGAAGTCCAGCACCAGTGAGAACGCTGCGTTTTGGTGCATCTGCAGCAGCAGTTCGTACTTGGCTTCTAAAAAGACAGACGCAATACTCCTTTTGCAGGATTAATCCTGATTTTTGTTTTCATAAGCTGTTTCTGCTTTCTCTGTCTCTCTCTCGATCTCGATCTCCATTCTCCAAGGTAAAAGCTCTGGTTTTTACGTCACGTCTTTTATAATTTATAATTTATCTATTTTTCGAGCTTCTGTTTTTTTATAAATATTTTTAATTATTCTATTTTTGGAGCTGAAATTTTTATTTGTTTTCTTTTCTTTTCTTACAAATTTTGGTGGTTGTGCAATGCAGGCTGAGCCAAGTGTTATAAACTTGGCTTATTTAAGATTCAGTGGACCCAACAGATTTCAGGGTTTGTGAGTTGAAGCCATTCAGGTCAGTTGCTACTTTTGTTCTGCAAAGTGTTTTAGTTCTTAGAGTTTCTGGAATTTGTTGAATAGTTTTAATTTTTTCAATTTTACTTTTACCTTACCTCTGAAGGTCAGTGCTAACCTGCATATTATATTATTTTCTTCAAAATCTGTGGCTTAAACTTTTTATATTGAGATTAATTTCTTGTTCTTTTATGTTTGTTGGAAGAAAATATGTTGGTTTTCAATTCTGTGTTTCTGCAATTTCTTCGATAATTTGGAGAATTTGATGCGTGTATTTATTAGATTTATTTTTGTTTTGATGTTTTTATTTCATTCAATTTTCTCTTGGAAAGAAAGAAAGAAATTATTTCCGACTTGTGGAAAGGTTATATGATTGGGAAAGTAAGATTACAATCTTGTCCACATATGGTTGCCCTTGTCACTAGTAGGGTACTAAACATGTCATGGTTTGATATGTGTGGTTCAATATACGATCTATGAAGAGAGAGGATTATAATTGCTTCAAGTTTTAATGTCGAGTTCGAGAGATTTCGTATATAAATTAAGTGGTTAGTTTAGATATTACCGATCTTGTTAGTTCGAACAGGAAGATGTGAACTTGGATAATATGCTTATCTTTTGATATACTGTTTCATGGATAGTGAAAAAACAGTTTCAAACAACGATTTTTACGAAATCAAATACATTATGTTTTCAACCGTGGCCATAGAAAACATGAAAATGACATGTCAGAGACCCCAGTATTCAGGAGCTGTATTTGGTATTGCCAATTCTATTCTGTGTTCCGTCTTCGCTGTTTGTTTTTTCTATGATGGGAATGCTCTCGTGTTCTAGCAGGTTGTTTGATAGTGCATAATCTGTTTTTGATAAGTTATAAGTGGACTAGATTGTACAATTGTTCCTCGACTTCAATGTGCAACCTTTGTCGGTTATATCACTACGTTGATGGAAAGAATTCCTAATCCCGGTCAGTTAATGAACACATGTGTTAGGAAATTCGAAATCTGTATGCTTCCCTTTCCTACTCAAGTCATGCATTACTTTGAAATGGCAATGAGAATCTGAGAGTACAGGGATTCTTCTGCAATTATTTCCCAATTTCCCAATTCCCCAAATCCAAATCCCAAATGCTGTCTTGCTTGATAATAAATGCATTAAGCCAAGGTTTTACCTTTCAATGTCTGTGATTTAGTGGAATGATATACTCCTGAAAACTCCTTTGACTCTTCGTCTGGTTACTTTGTTATTTATCTTAGTATTTCTATATAATCCCGGTCTCATGCAGGTTTGAAGTCGATTGAACTTTGCACATCTTGAGCCAACATGGGCAGTAGCAGCTCTTCAAGTGTCAGTTAATTACTATTCTTTCTATTGCCTTCGGGAGAAAGATATAGAGTATTCCAGGCATAAGATGACGGGACTTCCTTGTTTTCGTTTAGCTCGTGCTTGTAGTCACACATAAAAAATACCTAGTTGGAACATAACATAATCATTGGAAAAAATGGATACTAAGGAAGCAGAGCGTGTAGTTATAGCTAAACCAGTTGCTTCAAGGCCTACATGTTCCACCTTTAGGTCCTTCACAGAGCTTCTTGCAGGAGCTATTGATGCCTCTCCCTCTAATGTATCTTCCGAAACTGCTGTTCCTGCTATCAGACCAAAGACTGTGAGGTTCAAGCCATTGGTGAATCATGCTGTCGATGGATTGGTTTCTTCCCAGGTGATCTTAATTCTACAAAAAAATGATTGTTCCTTTTTGAAAAGTTCTTTAGCTCTGACTGTTTGTGTGAAAAAATTTCAGGCGGATATCTCTGGTGCAGCACATAGACATTCATCGGAAAAGGTTTCGAAACCAGATAGCAGATCAACTGTGGTATATAAACCATTGGCGAAAGTTGTTTCAAGGGCAACCGTTTCTGTCTTGGCAAATATGGTCAGTAGCTAGATATTGCGTGTTTGCAATTTAATCGAACATTTCTTTTTCTAGTAACATGTATGTGTTTCCTCAGTACTATCTTTGGTATACTGAATAAACGTGTAAAGACATGGACTTCCGAAAGTGTGGTGAAACTTTTGAACTCGAATTTTGAAACTAAAATTCCTTTTTGTTCATTCTTACCAGGGAAACTTCAATACATGCCACCAATCTACACAATCATCAATTAATGCGGATGTTCTACATCCAAATCAAGATAAAAGCTTCAGATCCCAAAGCGTAAATCTGTGCCATAATAATCCATCATGTGCCGAGACAAATCAGACAACAGAGCCTCCGAAAATAGCCTCACAAAACATGGAAGAGGATCCAAAAACTATACCATCCACAGCCAATACTGATAGGCCTTCTTATGATGGGTATAATTGGAGAAAATATGGACAGAAGCAAGTCAAGGGAAGCGAGTACCCCCGAAGTTACTATAAATGCACGCATCCAAATTGTCCTGTGAAAAAGAAGGTAGAACGATCTCTGGATGGACAGATTGCTGAGATTGTCTACAAGGGTGAACACAACCATTCGAAGCCTCAACCTCCAAAGCGTAGTTCATCAGGGACGCAAGGGTTAGGCATAGCCTCTGATGGAGCTGGTCAAGATACCAACAACAGGTTATGTAATAGTCATCTTAATGAAAGAAATGAAGGTTCAGTAGGTAGATTAGAAGATCAGAATGAAGTTGGACTGCCGGTGCATTTTTACCAAAGCAAAGCTCTACTACCTTATGATCCCCTGGCAAGTGGGGGAATAAATGCTGGTGGTGCAACTCCTGATAATTCTTGTGGTCTTAGTGGAGAATGCGAGGAAGGAAGCAAGGTGCTTGAAGTAGAGGATTGTGAACCTAGAAGTAAAAGAAGGTAAGATGTATCATTAAACGAAAATCAGAATCCTATAATTTGGATTAGCTATGCAAGCTTTAGTTTGAAAAGGTGGTGCACTTTACTACAACAACACAATCTTATCCCACTAAATGGGGTCGGCTGTATGAATCTTAGAACGCCACTGCGCTCGGTTTTGTGCCAAGTCTTCTGTTAGATCTAAGTACTCCCAAGTCTTTTCTTAGAGTCTCTTTTCAAGTCTTCCTAGGTTTTCCTCTACCCCTTTGGCCCTGAGCCTTAGTCTCGTAATTGCATCTTTTAACCGGAATGTTTGTATCCATTTTCTTGCTTCTTCCCTTCTCCGTGGTTGACCTTGACTGTTTGGATTAAAATGCGATCAAAATATCTTGATTCTTGATGAGCATTTCTATCATAATACTCTCTGTTCAAGGTTAATGTTATTGACTATGTTTAACTATGATTTTCCTTCAGAAAAAGTGAGAATCAATCCAATGAAGCAGGGATATCAGGGGAAGGTGTCCAAGATCCCCGTGTTGTGGTGCAAAGTTCAGTTGAATCTGATATGACGGGTGATGGCTTCCGCTGGAGGAAGTACGGGCAGAAGGTTGTTAAGGGGAATCCATATCCCAGGTTAGAAAGAATGAAAAACTCTTCTTCTTTCTTTTTTTAGTAAATGTATCCACACCTCTTAGAGCAATTGGCTAATATTCCTCTTGCATATGCGCTCACCTGTCTCATGTGTCTACCTCAAGCTCTTAGTCTAGTGATTTTTTTTCCGAGTTGTCGGATGAGGTTTCAAATCTGAATTCCCCATTTTTGTTGATTAAAAAAAATAGGTAGCGAATTATCCTGGTATTCCGAACTCAAGACATTACTTTTTAGAATGAGGTCCTAATCAAATGTATAACCAACCTCTATGGATTGTGTTAAGATTCAGTTGATGACGTTGTTCATCAACTGCTGTTTGCATTCATGACATCTGCAATGAGACACAAGGTTCTTTGTGGCTAGCTGGTGCTTACTCCATAACTTTTTCGATCTTGCAGAAGTTACTACAGATGTACCAGTCTCAAATGCAATGTGCGTAAGCATGTCGAAAGAGTCTCGGATGATCCCAAAGCTTTCATCACAACGTACGAGGGAAAGCACAACCACGACATGCCACCGAGGAACGCAAACACAGGAGCATACGAAAAGGATACAACTAAAGAAAAGCCATGAATGAGTGATAACATCGAACTCAAACTTTGGCATCAAACTGTTTCAACCTCATGTTTTGTCTGACAGAAATGTCAGACGGGCTCGGAGAAAAAATCAGACACCGAAAATAATTTGCTGCAGTGATTCTGATTCCCACCTTGGATGGTCTGCTCTGCAATGCTAATAATTTCACTTGGGAAACTCTTTGATGGCTGCTTGATGGATTTGGAGACATAAAAATGGTGAAAATATTTTTGCTTATTTTCCCTCCTGTTGCTGCTTCCTTCAATTAGCACATCAGAGTATTACATTTTTTTTTCTTTTCTATTAATTGTAATCCACTGGGAAATTTCACGTAACAAAACTTTGTTAGAAATGTTAATGGCAGTGATTAGGTTGATGACTTGATAATACTTCTCCCAATAAGCATAAGGATGATAGAGAATAAAGTTTTAAGGATCATTCAATTCCCAGTGGGTAATAATTGTGTGTTATATTTGTTATTAGATTATGTTGTAAACTATAGCTTTGAAATTTTGGATACTTTTAAGCAACATTGAGGACGGGGGATTGAACTCGAGTCTTGGTGTCCGAGTGAATGTTTCTAATCACTTGAGTTGCAAACCCTTTGCTAATCGAAATCCATTCTCTTTTCCGATCCACTATCTTCTCTCTCTTACCTCTGTCAGCTCCACCATTGAGTTGATGGTTACCTTTTTTTTTCTTTTTTCTTTTCCTTTTTTAATTGTGAATACTAAAATAATTTTGAATTTATACTAGTTATGTTACAAGCCGTCTATAATTTTGCTATATTTTTATTTATTTTTTTGAAAAATGTTAAACGATCAAAATACCCTTAAAAGGTATGTGTCAAGTTTTATTAACTTAGTGTCAGGACTCAAGATATGTGTGAGATATTAATTAGTATATTATCATTTTATTCAAAATAAAGGGAAAAGATAATATCACTAGATATAAAATATTAATGATAGAATAAAATAATAATAAAATAAGAAAGCGAGGAAGGGTGGAGAACCATCGTTTACTCACTTCACCCCTTGCAAACTATTTTCAACGTAACTTGCTCATACGATAATGAAAATGAAATCACACGAGGCCGGAAACTATACTTTGGTAGCAAAGCCGTCTTCAATCTGATGCCATACCCACCCTTTGAAAACCGGTGCACAAAGAAAACGAGGTCCAAACATATTGACGTTTTCCGGCGACTTTCCCCCGATTTCGGCCAAACCCGCTGGAACCTGGCCTCGACCCAAGTGAAAATAATGATTCTTTCACCGTGGGCTCTCCTCTAGCGTAAGTTTTTGCCAAGGTGTTAACTTTCGGTTTTGGGATCAGTTCTTAATTTCGAATTTTAATTTGGTATTCTGTATGAATATTTGAGATGTTACTCGTTGTATTGTTAAGGAGTTGAATCGGAACTGGGCAAGAAGGATTGGTTGCATATTTAGGGAAGAACCTTGAAATCCTAACCTCAATTTGGTTCTCTTTAGAAAAGTAAGGGTTGGGTTTGTTTTATACGTATCAGTGTTATTCCATAATCGAGGCCAGATACATTTGAATATTTTGTGTGCCATATTTGTCCTACACTTGAAGAACATTGCTGAATTTGAATGTGTTGTAGCCTAAGTTTGTGTACATAATTAGAGTTCTAAAACTACTGAGTGGTACTATATTTTTCCATGGTGCTGATGCTAATTACTTGATTGGACAATGCTATTACTAGAGTAGTATACGACTCTTGGTTTTGGTCATTGATTTATTGGTGGTTCTTTATTTCATTCTTTTGGCGGATGAAGAGCATAAGACCGCTAGAAATTTATATTTTATTTTGAGGCACTTGGATAAACAGTTTGGTTTTCTATGTTAATTATTAAAAATCATTGATATGGTTTGGCTGGTGTACTAGTGACGAATAATTATTCGAATGTTATAGTTTAGGGAGTGCATGTTATTCTATGGCCTGAGAACTAGTTCCTTGATATCAAACATTATACCTATTCTCTAGTTGAATATAACTATGTTCTGAATTCAAGACCAATTTAATATGGCGGGTCAGGTTCTTGTGGTTTGTTTGGCATGCTTATTGATTTACTAGTGCAAATAAATGTTATCAAATTTAGTGAAGTTATAAATATACTGGATTCTATGTGAAGTGGTTGTTTTCAAACTATTAAATGCTAAATACATAACTACTTATACAGAGGAAATGTAGGCAACTAGTTTATTTGCCTATATATCAAATTATGTGTATCTTCCTCACTCAGTTTCCTTATATACTCCAATTGGATTAGTTCTAACGAACCATTTTATTTGCTATAACTAGTCCAGCTAGTTATTATCAGATTATATGTACTATTGGCTTTGTATTTTGGTATACAATTTGAAAGGGGTATGCTTATAGTAGTTGATTACAATTATATCTAAAGTATATTGGTTGGTAATGTCATGGCCTGTATAGATATCCATAGTTGACAAATCCAATTTGGTGATTACTATTCGATTAAGTACTTCACCTTTATACGTATCATGTTGTTTGCTTAAATGGTAGAATGATGTCTCATTAAACATAAATATCTATACGCATGCCTATATTGAAACCAAAGTCAAGTTGAAGATTCACGTTCTGAAGCTATATGTATATATGTCTCATGTGCCTAGACAAGTTATACAAAGAAAGCATATAGTTTGTAATAGTTATTCTGATTACATGTATGTAGTAATGTCTTGTAGTAGTCATAGGAGTTTATTGAACTGACAAACTATGAATGGCTTGATCCTTGTTTAGGGTACGTAGGCAGTCTAACGAGGAGGTTAGATGCAACCATAAAGTGTACGAAAAATTACTACGCAGTTGGATCGTGAGTTGTGCTTTGCACATATCCCGTAGGCGGGGTATGTTAGATATACATGGTATTGGTGACGTTACGTGTCAGTCCTGGACGTATGTCGGGATTGGGGCGTGACAAGATGAGTTTCGAATTGTTATTAAAAATTGTTCTTAAGAATGTTCTTAAGAAATTTTTTTTTGTTTTAAAAAAAAGATAATTTTTTTTTTTGTAGGATACCAAGCGGGCCCTAAGTTTCATATCATCCAAAGCTGTTAACTCTACGATATGAACTTGGATCATTTTGTAGAATCGTAGATCATGTTTGAAACAACAATTAGACCAATAGTACTTAGGGACTCAATTTTCTATCAGTAATAGGGTAATGATTTTCGCACTCTCATTTCATGAATTTGCACCCCATTTTATTTTGTGCTTCGATAATTGAGCAAATAAAAGGAGCATCAAAGCATAAAAATAAGGAGAGTAGGTGCAAATGGATAGATTTAGAACGTCCAGAATCGATATTCTTACTCCTTAGTAGTGAACACTACTTGCCTCCTGAGTTAAACCTCCTTGATTATCAATCTACACTTTGCCTAATACGTATAGGCGACTCATTTAAAACTCCTTTCCATAATCAAAATACTTAAAAAAACACCATTTTGATGGAGAAAGAACTCAGAATCCAACTGTTATTGCACTAAATATTAACACTTGATAAAAAAAAAATAATAATAAAAAAAAATAATAATAAAAAAAAAAAATAATAAAAAAAATAAAAAAATAAAAAATAAAAAATAAAAAAAAAAAAAAAGAAAAAGAAAAAAAGAAGACCTTTCTTGTACAATTCAATTTTGAAGTGTTTCTCACTTATATTTGTGGAGATATAAATTAACCAAATCCAATAGAAGAATGAAATGTGCACAATATGCTCAATATTACAATTTTTTCCTTAACATTATGAGTACATCATAAAATTACTCTAAAGAAATAAGGCGTAGTCTACTTTAAGGTAATGAGATTTTATGCCACTAACGAACCATGGGCTCTCTAGGAGCAACCAATCCCCTTCAACATCTCATAATGTATTAAACTTTATTGAAAGCTAGATCCATAGAACAACTTTCCTTGTCCGAGACATCTCCTGTGAATGAGTTACATGAGCATGTCGCCCATGACATACATTATGGGCTCTCTGGACCGGCAATAATACGTATTGTCAATGGGCCATACATAGTCAATGGTGTCAGGGCATCGACTCTTCCGAGTCTCCTTTTGGGTGTCATGCGCATCTGTGCTCTTACTGACAGGGATTTTCAGAACTACTAGCTAGCCGGAATGCAGAGACTGGCCTGCATATCAAGGAATGCCTGGTATGCTCTGCAGTTTCCCTTCATAGCTTCCTGCTAATAGTCAAGTCAAATAGAGGAAACGGTAACTCCCACTTACTACTTAATATCTCTCAAGTTTTATTTTTCTCTCTATTACTTTTCTGACTTGAGCATTATAGGTTTTTTGGCGGACACCCTCCCCCTTTTTTTCAAAGTGTTCGTCAATTAAGCTAACGATATTCGTTCTCTTGTAAGTAAACTTTTGTCAAATCAATCGTGTACAAATTTTTTATCCACAATACTATAACTGTTATTAAATGGTTAACAAAAGTTTTTATTTTTATTTTATTTTTATTTTTATTTATTTATTTATTTATTTTTATTTTTATTTTTTTTAACACGTACTCTAATTTGTGTACAAATAGTTAGATTGATTTTTCAACTGAACCACAGGAAATGTGATACTTCAAGTCTTCAAGCATGCTGATTGATCTAAATTAAGCTCACATATTTGGCCCATCGCCCATCTTGGATATTGTACTGTAGAATTCAAACCGACATTTGACCACCACACTACTTTTCATGTGTCATCTTTTTCCACTTCTTAATTTTAATCATTCTTTGGAAGTTTTCTGTTGTCCTGACCGTAACTCACGCATCCTTTGCCTTTGCTGGTATGTTATGGGTTCATACTAAATTGTCAATTCATTATTCTTCTAAAATTCTTTGATGTTTTAGAGTATGGGATATTCGAGGTGTTGTAATTTTTATATTTTGATTTTTGTATTTCCAAATAAACATCTAACAACGAAAACATTAGGAGTATCCTATACTCCGAAGTATTGTAAAAAATCTTATTTTTCTTCAGTCATTCCGTCATTTCATGAAGAGTCATTTTTTCGTTCCTGTAAATCATTGTCTGACCATGAGAGAGAAAGGATTCATAAAGAAACCGCAAATAGAAATTTTTTTACCTACATATTTAACTGTGATTAACATGAATGCAAAAACGTCTATTTCCATGACAACGAGTCAGGTATTATCCTTTTTGACGTTGCAGGCTTGACTTATTAACATGATTCTGCAGTGAACATGGGATCAGAGTATTCTTTGTACTCTTCAAAAAGTTATGAGAAGCGGCTGCGAAGCCATAATTTGTGGGAGGAGTCTGGACGGTGACCGACCAAGGTCAAGGGTTTATGAATTTGTGGCATAAATAACTTCATTCAGAAGACCAATATTTGCTTTAGCACCACACACCACACCATGCCATATGGAACTTCTTGCGTGAATTGGTCCTAAAGTCAATAGTCCCCCAAGAACAAAGAGTTATAATCTAATTTATAAAGGAAAACTAATTAAAATGGTTTAAAAATTTTGAATTTTAATGATAAGGACAAAATAAAGGGTAAAATGAATAGTACCAATATTGATTTTTAGTGTAAAAATATGGTTTCTCGTTTAAAGTGAACAGTACCAGGAGCTTTTCGTTAAAGTTCCAAAAAACTAATGAAAATGGCTTGAAAACTTTGAGTTTTAACGTCAAGGACAAAATAAAGGGTAAAGTGAATGGTACCAAGATTGACTTTTTAGTGTAAAAATGTGATTTTTCGTTAAAATGAACAGTACTGGGAGCTTTTCGTTAAAGTTCCCAATTTATAAAGACTATATTCTAATAAGATGAGTGGTTAACTTATTTCTTTCTCGCATGGTTTTGTAGTTATAGAGATCATCGAAGTATTTGATTCACGGTATATGTGTTCTGTTTTTCGAGTTTTGTAATTGACTAATATGATATCAGAGTTTTGATCTTGTGGTTATAGCTCATCTTGATATTTGATTCATGATTTGTGAAGTTTTTTGAGATTAGTGGTTGTTTAACATGACATCAAAGTTCCTATTTTCAAAGATCTTTGATTTTTCATGTACGTGCACGCGAGAAAGGATTTTAGCTTTATATACTTTGTTGACCTATCCTTCCAATTTAAATTTTGGAGTTCAGCTATCTGACTATATATAAGCATAAAGTTATTCTTTACTAGCTACTTAGTATTACGGTCTAGTGATATTCCTCTTTACTTGTAATTGAGAGATTTTAAGTTTGATTTTCGTTAAAAGTGAATTTAAACCACATTATTATAACTTGCCCACTCTAATTTTTTTTATTTTTTTTTATTTTTATGTAAGTGTTATTGTACATTAAATTGTCTCATTACGGGACAAAAGATTCAAACTGTTGCAAAAACTGTTTAAACCAAATTAACTTGACTAATTGAATTTTTATATCCAACTTGACTAAATTCAAACCTATCTCTATAATATGTTCGTTTATTACTATTTCTCTGCTTCAACGACAAAAAGAAGAAGAAAGTTTATTCTTTGTCAAAGTTTTTGAAAGAAGTATTTTTTTTTCTTCTATAATTTATAGGAATACTTTGGATATATTAAACCCTCGAACATCGAGGAAAAGATCACATAAATCAAAGACCACCTCCAAACCACAATGGAAGCCACATATCAAATGATATACACTCTTTGTGCTTTCTACGATGAAAACAATATTGTCGGTCAAATCTTTTATGATTGTGAAAATGGTCACTTACCTTTAGCACAATTTAAGCAACGATCTTTTAACTAAAATTATGTGACTATTAATCACTTAATTCATCAAAATATGTATTTATAGTCATTTTCGTCAACTCTGATAGAATTTCCTTCAAAATAACTCTCGTGCCACTCACATGAGGTCGAACCAAGAGGCAAATATGGAAAACTAAATGAAAAACATTGTAACAATGGTTTCTCAACTTTAACCCAATTAGAAAAATGGTTTTTCAACTTTAATCCAATTAGAGCAATGATCCCTCAATTTTAACCCAATTGTAGACATAGTTTTTCCAACATGACTCAATTTGATGAAATACTAACGGAGTTGACACTGTATTTTTTGATGAATTAAGAGATCAATAATTATGATTTTTTAATTAAAAAATCATTACTCTAATATGATTAAAATTAAAAGACCGTTATTATAATGTTTCCTTTACCTAAATTTAGCGTTAGATTCTCAAATATATCTCATACCACCAAAGCAAAAAAAAAAAAAAAAAAAAAAAAGAAAAA
>JADOBS010302038.1:0-13200 GCA_015708375.1 Cydonia oblonga
AATTAAGCATGATGCACTTTTCAAAAAAAAAAAAAAAAGCTATATACGCTTGTCAAATAACAAAACTAAAAAGGTACTTACCTCAATGATCCTCATCCTCTGGAAGACTCCTTTTTTGTTTTTGTTTTCTTTATATCAGAAGATGAAAATTTGATTATTAAAGTAAAAAATTATAAGTCCTCATAATTTTATTTACATTGTAAATCATCGTTTTTTTTTTTGTTTTGGGTTTTTTTTCTTCTGCTCAGATAATATTTTAATTTTTACTTATGTTATCGATCATTATTGTTCATAAGATTTGAATTTAAACATTCTTAAAAATATTAGATATTATATGCTACTCAACATAATTGTGGACGTATAGCTAGATCTAATAAGAGATGTGTGTGCTGTGAATGTTATAAGTCGGCATGCTTATATTACCTGAGAAATATAAGCATTTTGATGAAGCTCTCTAGCCGGTTTCATAGCTAGTAAACTAATAGAACAAATTTCATTTATAATATCAATTTGCAAATCGTGGCGAAGCCTTTTATTATGTCATTGCCTATTGATAATTGTAATAAGTTGTTTTTTATCGCTTTTTTATTGTATACAATTATGTATCTATTCTTATGTAACACAAATGAAGTAAGTATAATACACTTGTTAAAATGTAAGAAACCAAAAGATAAATGGTACTTAACTCAAGAATCACGCAAAATAGACATTATTTTTTTATTTATTAGAAGCTTGGAATATCATTTTTTTTAGAGTTATTAGATCCAGAATCTAGGTATGGATAGGAGAGAATGGCTAGAAGAACATGAGAAAGGCTGTTAACTGCCCTAACGTCGAAACAAGAAGCCGACGACTATAAAAGTTATTAGATCTAGAATTTTGGTATGAAAGGGAGAGAACGGCTACTAGGATTTTTGATTGACATGAATATCATCATTAGACATAATTGGAATAAAAAGTTGGAAGTGTGTTTTAGATGTGTAAATTTGAGACAAATATTAGTATTTTGATGAAGTTTCCAACCGGTTTCATAGCTGGTAAACTGATAAAACAAACTTGTAAATTTCATTTATCATATTAATTTGTAAATTTCTTAAAAAGAAAAAAAATCTATCAATATGCAACTCGTGGCGAAGCCTTTTATTATCTCATTGTCTATTAATAATTGTAATAATTTGTCTCTTATCGCTCTTTTGTTATGTACAATTATGTGTCTATCTTTATGTAACACACATGAAGTAAACAGAATACACTTGTTAAAAAGTAAGAAAGAAAAAGAAAAATGATACTTAAGTCAAGAATCACCCAAAATATAGTCATTATTTTATTTATTAGAAAGTTGGAATATCATTTTTTTAGAATTATTAGATCTAGAATTTTGGTATGGAATGGAGAGAACGACTAGGAGAACAAGAGAAAGGCTATCATAGATCTCAAGTCGAAGCAAGAAGCCGATGAATATAAAGGTATTAGATTTAAAATTTTCGTGTGGAAAGGAAATTACGGCTGGTGTTGTTTTTGATTAGCTGAAATATCATTACGTTGGAGTAAAAAATTGTAGATGTGTTTTAGATTTAAATGGTTTAATTTCCACTATTTTTTTGTTCTATTGTAATTAACCTCTCAATTGAAAAGTTAAAGCTCTAATTTTTTTAAAGGATAAAGTTAAGGCTCTATTGTGCAATGCATGTTATGTGAAATTAAAAGCAAATAGGATTAGACATTAGAGTTAATATTAATACATGATTAGCAAAGCGATAATGCTTGTGTGGTCTGGGCTCCCTTGCTCGCGACAATATAATCTAAATATTATATGGACAAAAAATTATTTCATTTGGAGTGAGTTTAGTCATTAGTATGCATAAAATAAATAGATATTTCATCATGAGAATGCTAGTTATTATTAAAATTGTTGATTGGTTTAGCACGTATGAATGATTAAACGATCTTCAAATTAGTAAATTTTTTATTTTAATATTTAGATGATAATAAAGAAAATACTGTAATATTTAGACGAAATGTTTGTTAATCATATGTTAAGGACACAAGCATTATCATTAGCTAAGTATCCAAAAGAAAGAAAAAGGATTTTGACTTGCTTTGAATTTGAATAAAACTCCAAAGTGCTTTGAATTTGAAATGAGTAAGGATCCCACGTGGAGCGTTGATATCACGCTCTACACGTGGCCGTGCATGCAATATGCCAACACCGAGAGCCAAAAGAGATAACATTCGCTCGTTCAACGAGGCGTTTGACCCACATTTGTAACGCCCGCACACTCTCGCAATTTCACTCGGTTGTGAGGCCCGCATGGATAACAAAAGCGATGCGATCCACGCTGGCGCCTTTTTCTGGTGAGGGTTGCGATGGAAGGGCGGCTTTCTAACGGCGATAATGAGGCGAAATTTTTAGTTGTAACAGAAATATAATTGGTACATTACGTGTTTTAATAGGAATTGTAGGAAATTTTATTTTTTAATTTATTAACTTTTTAGCATATATATCTCATTATTTATTTAATAATACATGATTTATCACTCTGTGTACCGATCACATTGAAAAATCACTCGATTATAAGGGCGCTGTCTCGCCTTTTGTGCTGCCGCTTCCTTTTGTGTTGGGGGCGACAGACGGAAAGTTTGTGGCGGGCGTTCAGTTTTCGGGTTTGTTGGACTTTTTGGTCTTTGTTGTGAAAAAAATTTTCGGGATGGGCCCGGCTCTTCGGCGCGTGAGTCGAACCGGTTCGTGTGTGTGTGGGCTACGAAAATGCTTTCGCCTTTCCTTTTGACCTGGTCCCCATCTGATCCGACAGTTGTTACAATCTTTGGCTTGTTGCGATGGCGCCACGTGTAGCGGTGTTTTTTTGGCAACTCTTGTGCAGGCCACCGCATTGGAAAGTTCTCTGTTAGGGGGACTTGGACTTGGTGCATCTTTTTTATTTTTTTATTTTTATTATTTATTTATTTATTTATTTTTTAATTGTCAGATCTTACTTATTATACTTCCATCATGAAGGTACTAGAAGGAATCAGGCACTAATCTGCCGGCGGACAATAGCTTAACGTCTAGGTGTCTAGGAGGGTACACCATTTTTTTTTTTAAATTTAATTATATTTGTTATATAATATAAATAGATGTCTACGTATATTTAAAAAAGTTACATAATTAGAACACGTTAAAAATATTGAGAATAAACATATAATAAGCGTTCATCTATAGTTATTCAACAAATCTAATATTATAATGTATTGAAAAATGAAATGAAAAATAAAAGTTATTTATTTTCTATCTAAGTGAGAGCCGTAATTTAGGTAGGTTTAGGTAGGCTAGAAAGGTCTATGAGCTATTTCTTAATTTTCAAACACCTGAAAATTAATGAAGGCGGTGGGTCACCTAGCGCCTAAAAAGGCGTTAGGCGGAAATTTTTAAAAAAGTTGCAAACATAACCTTCACTAAATAATAAAAAATAGTTCAATCTTAAACAACCAAATATGGATAAAAACTTCAAAACTCTAACTTTATAATTTCACTTGAATATATGACTGACACACCCCGACCCGAGGATCAGAGCGTGCTGGCCGTCACGTGAGCACGACGTAACCATAAATGCAATGCGGAAGCAATAAAGATAAGAGAAATACGGATAAAATAAAAACCAACTACTAGCAGTACTAGTGCTAGTTTAAAAGTATAAATACACATTCAGAGCCATAACAACTTAAGTGCAGTCAGATAGAATGATTAAGGAATTACAACACCCGAGGGTGAAACCTACATAGTTGTGAATTTAATACCACATGAGCTAGGTATCCCTGACAACCTTTACTTAACATTCTTTTTTCTCTCATGGTAGAAATGACACCATGTCTCACCCCACTTTGGTCGCCCACAAAAGTAACTTTTGGTAATCCAGGACGATGAAAAGTAACTGATTTCCCGTAACAATCAATATTGGCACGATTGTAATGCAACTAATCTGCGCCCAAAATCACATCCAAATCCACAATATCTAACGGGATAAGATTAACAGGCATAACCACATCCTCTATCATCACTGGACACCCTGGATATACACTACCAACATAACATCTATCCCCTCTAGGCATAGCAAACTCTAAATCATATCCTAGAGGTGTAGAATGGGGTTGCTTCATTTGAGCAAATGTATGAGAAATCACAGAATGAGTGGCACCACAATCAATCAAAACTCTAGCAAATTGACCAAGAACATTTAACGTACCCATAATCAAGTCTGGATGGTTCTGAGCATCCTGCAGTGTGATGTTATTAATACGTCCCTAGGCTTGCTGTCGTCCACCACGACCTCTGTTAGCCTGACTACCTCGTCCCTGGGCACCTCGTCCCTAACTTTGCTGACCAGATTGCCTTGAAGATCCCGTACTACTAGCAGCAATCTTAACCTGCTGAGGCTGTCCCCCCTGATACCACTTAGAACCACATGCTGGAACGGAAGGATATGGCGTATACCCTCCAGGATACTGAGAATACCCACTCTGGTAATGAGGATCCTGGGGATATTGGTACTGCCCTGAAGCATATGGAGCAACAACACCCTGATAGTGGTAAGCACCACCTCGACCTATCTGACCATAACCATTGAATCCAGGAGCCTACTGAACTGGTGCTGGTGGTGGCATAGAAGATTGCTGAGGCCTCTGCTGACTTTGGGGACAATTTGTAGCTATATGTCCCATTTGTTCACAAGTGAAACATCTACTGCTACCTCGCCTACACTCTCCAAAGTGCCTGTTATTACACCTGCGGCATAAAAGAGCACTTCCTCTACCAGAATCTCCATCTCTCTGGAATCTAGGGCCCCCAATAAACCTACCACATCTCCTCTAACCATTGGCACTAAAACCTCCGCTAGAAGAATTAGAACTAGCTCCACTTCTCTTGAAGCTCTGAGTCTTGCGAGGTCCTTGAGATGATTGCCCTTTTCCTTTATCATCTTTCTTATGGTTTCCAATCTTCTCTTATTCCTATTCACTCTCATTAGGCATATTCTCAAAATCCTCAATTCTCAACAGAATCTCATAAAACTCCTGATAAGTATTACAGCGCACTGCAGTCGCCACAGAACGCCATTTTTTCTTGGTACCCAGCTTAAAGCGTCGAAGCATCTTGACTGGATTAGCAGTAACCTTAGGATCATAACGAGACAAGTCAGTGAATTTCCTGTAGTACTCGTTCGCTGTCATCTTCCCCTGTCTCAAATTAGTAAATTCTTGTTTCTTACTATGAATATAGGCTGGAGGAATAAATCTTTTCCGAAACAGCTGTTTAAACACTTCCCAATCAACTTCCTTCTCAGGTGTCAAATGATAAACCTCCTGACTCCACCAGGATGCTAGTTCTTTATCTAAGAACCATGTAGTAGTCTCAACCCACCTCTCGGGAGGAAGATTCCCCTGACTCTACATCACAGTATAAGTCTTCTCCAAATGGTTGAGCCACAGTTCTGCTCCTCCAGGTCCTTCATTTCCCTTGAAATGGCTTAACTTCAAATTATACGCAGTCTCCTTGAAATGGCTTAACTTCAAATTATACGCAGTCTCAAGATGAGTCATTTAAGGAGGACGAAGAGCAGACTGAATAGCATTAGCGATAACTTCCCCTAATTGAGCTATATCAGGGAAACTAGGCTCAGAAGAAAGACGTGGATCTCTACGAGGCGACATAGTTCTGATAGAAGACACCAAGATAATTAGAGATTTCACAATATGTGCAGGACTGCAAAACCTAGGCTCTGATACCAAACTGACATACCCCGACCCGAGGATCAAAGCGTGCTGGCCGTCATGTGAGCGTGACGTAACCATAAATGCAATGCGAAAGCGATAAAGATAAGAGAAATACGGATAAATAAAAACCAACTACTAGCAGTACTAGCTAAGATAAGTACTAGTGCTAATTTAGAAGTATAAATACACATTCAAAGCCATAACAACCTAAGTGTAGTCAGATAGAATGATTAAGGAATTACAACACCCGAGGGTGAAACCAACATAGTTGTGAATTTGTTAGAACCTCTGTCAAACCCTCGTGATCCACCTGCTAGCAACTACCTAGAACCTGGAAGAGCGCAAAACAAAGTTGTGAGTGGGCAAAAACAAAGATTTTCAAATCATTTCATTTCTCAAATAATCTAACCTCTCGCTATAAAACCTGTATACTTTCCCAGAAATATAATATATATACATATATATATATGTATGTATATCTCAAAACATGCTCAGGAGTAGTGATATGCAAAGAATATGCCATGCCAAATATATCTCAAAATAATCATATCAGTAAATCAGGTGAATAAGTTCATAAGAACAACATATAAGTCAGATCCACATATAGTGGCCTGTACAGCTGAATCTATAGCTCATAACTAATCTCACATCATATCAATTCATATCAAATCCTACACATAAGTCAGAACCACCTCTAGTGGTCTGTACGACAAGCCTGGGTGTAAAATAAATATGCTGTAGCACTACAATCACGTAAAGACTGTGCAAATAAATGCGGGCCACCTACGAGTCAGAACCACCTATAGTGGTATGTACGACAAGCATGTGCACCTAACTTGGATCCAAGATGAGCATATGGTGCGGGAGGTGAACAACACGTGAAAGACTGTGCCCTAACTCTGGGCGGGAGCATTAACACCAGGGTGCAAGTTTATGAGCTTTCAATGTATCTCGCGTGATCATAATTTCACATAAACATGCTATAACTCACCTGATACTCACCTGATACTCACCTGTGCGTCCTCAGCACCAATCACCATTATATGCAACTAATAATGCATGAATAAAATAGATATATACTTTGCATGAAATTTCATATCATATTTCATATCACATAATCATTCAAACTCATTTTCTGGGAAAAACATTAAGTATATAGGTATATTTTGAAAACCAAAAGCCCGCTCACTGATAAATCGAAGGGTCGTAGCCCCCGAGCCTTAATTGATGACGCTCGTCCTAGGGATAGGCCTCACCAATTTCAAGGCTCCCGAGGAAGCTCGATAATCTGGCAAATCTTGTAACTCTTCGATCTCCACTTCCCGACGTCCAAATCTTATGAAAATTGTTCTCCGAGCTTCGTGAGAACGTCCTTAAGCTTCCTATAAGCTTAGAATTCCCTTTGATCTGTGCCTAAAAGCTTGGGTTCGAGATCGTCCGTACATTTTGTACGGAATTTGCAGAAAAGTCGAGGGAGGGAGGAAAGAGAACATGGGAGTATGGGTGTGTATGTGTGGTCCGTGTGTGTGTGGTTCAACCAACCCAAAACCAGAATAAGTCCAAGTGTCACTTAGGTCCTTTAGTTTAAATTAGGTTCAAAACTTAGAAAAATAATTTGAACCTAAACTTAAGTCACATACACATAAATCACCACCAACGCCAAGGGTAAATATGTAAGTTCATGCCAATATTTATAGAAATTTCGGGACGGGCTGTGACAATCTACCCATCTTATAAAATTTCATCCTCGAAATTCATACAATCAATATAATCTACTAATACTCATAAAATAGGCGTGGATACATCTCTCTCATCCGATCCTCTGTCTCCCAAGTAGCTTCCTCTACCGAATGGTTCATCCACAATACTTTCACCAAGCTCACTGTCTTATTCCTTAGAACCTTATATTTCCAATCCAAGATAGTCACTGGCTCCTCATCATATGTCAAATCCAGATTAATTTCCAAAGGTTGAGGAGGAATCACATGTGAATGATCTGAAACATAATGTCGAAGCATCGAGACATGAAACACATTATGCACTTTGGATAACTCTAGAGGAAACTCAAGCCTGTAAGTAACTTCACCAACCCTTTTAGTGATCATATACGGCCCGATGTACCTAGGGCTTAACTTGCATTTCTTTCCAAATCTCACCACACCTATCCATGGTGACAACTTCAAAAATACCCAATCACCCACATTATACACCCGGTCAGTGACATGTTTATCTGCTAAACTCTTCTGACGATCCTGGGCCGCTTTTATGTTAGACTTAATCACCTGAACATTTTGAGTAGTCTCCTCCACTATCTTAGGGCCCACCAACGATCTTTCACCAACCTCAGACCAACATAGGGGTGTACGATAAGATTTCCCGGAAAGAGCCCACAGACATAACCATACTAACCAACCTTGTACTGGTACTAGACTAGTCATTTTGACTGTACAGCAACCAGTGTGTCTGCTCGGAATTGGTAGATAATCCAACAATTTGGTAGGTTTCTACTAAAAAGTGAAGAATTCACCATTAATCGCATTGATAATGAATGCACTTAACTACCCATGCAATTATTAGATGTGGTTTTTATGTAAAAAGCTCGATACAGTGAAACCATTTGATATAAGCTATGATTTATTTTGTAAGGTAACTGATGTGAGATTGTTTACTTTATTCAACTATTACTAATAGGATAATCTTAAAGAGGTTAAATTTTTTTTTTTTTAATTGTGAAAACATAGAATTTTATTAAATGGGAAACGACCCAATATAAGTTACAACAAATAGCCTAATAAAAATTGGGGATAACCAAGAAGCCCATTCCACAATAAGACGAAAACATAAAAATAAAATTATAACCCTAATCTCTATCCAGCATAATGACGCCATCATCGTAACCACTTTGCCGACAGCTAGAAGACCAGTCGCCCTAAGAAAACAAACTCCATGTTGAATTCAACGAAGGTATAGCAACACAAAACTTTTCAACCCACAAAAAGGAAGTATCCCCAACCATATGTCGCCACTAAAACCACCGCATTGGAGAAGGAGTCCAAATCTTCTGCATCCAAAAACCCTTGTGGCCCCTCTGTGCCTTTGTTAATTGGCTGAGGATTTGGTTTATTTTTTATTATTTTAATTATTGTCAAGTTAACATTAATTATGTTTTGTTCAATTAACAAAGGCACATAGGGGCCACAGGGGTTTTTGGGTGCAGAAGATTTGGAATCTTAGAGAAGAGCCATAAGATAACCATCATCACATGCCTCAGCAAGTAGAACAAAAAATCAAAACAAAAAGGAAGGGGGTCAGGCTAGGGGGGCATCTAAAACACCCTCACTTTGGGCAAAGCCATATCACGCTTGGCCTTGATTTTTCGACATTCCAATCAGGTATGGAGCCACAAAGGGATATATATTTGTGGGCAAAACAAGCGAGACTCAATTGGCTTTGAGCAAAAACTGAGGAAGGGGATGGAATGAGAGAAGGAAGAGCAAATAAACAAGATGAAAGGGGATGGGTATTGCGGGTTGAAGGAGGTGGTTGTAGGATGGGGATTAAGGTTGTCGAGGGCAAAATACCGTGAAAAACACCAAGAAGCGGTGAATGACACCGGGAAGAAAACTTGTGACCTCATAATTCCATAGTCATTGGCAGCAGAAGGACAAGACACAAACATAATTACTAGAGAGGAGAAGGAAAAAAGGGAAGAGCAAGGGGGCTGTTGCTGATCCCAACCAAAATGAGTCGGTGGTGAAAAGCATGGGTTTTTTTGGGGTTTTGTGCTAGTGAAAAAAGAGATTTTAGGACTGGTTTAGTATTGCTATGTTTTGAGCTCTGAGTATCCAAGTTGCACAGAGGCCATGGTGTATCCAGGGAGAGTTCCAATCCATATTGTGGTCATATTTTTCAACCATTCATCACAAGTTACATGCAATATCACACAGAACACATACATGAGCATATTGGAACAAGCTTTGAGATTTTTACCTTACAGAAGAATGTTGATAAAGGTGGAATTGGGCTCGGGTGTGCATACTACAAGAATGTTGATAAAGTGAGATTAAGATGAAAACATTCAACGCAGAACAACCCAAAAACTTGCAGAGCATAAAACATATACCGGCAACATCTTGGTTTAAAAACACAAAGAAGAGAATTACCCTTATCAAAAACCATGACCAACCTCCAAACAACACAATCATCTATGATGGGGGAAATCATTTTGCTTGCCCAACATACCATTTTCAATTATTTCAAATGCAGAGCACTTAAAAAAATTATGGTTCAAATTTCACAGCAATTCAAAGCCAAATCAAACAACTTTCCTTTTCAATAAATGGTATCAACAACTCAATTTTTTTTTTCAATCACCATGAAAACCAATAAGCCCAGAAAAAAAAAATACCAACCTGCAAGTTCATAACAAACTAAAAACTGAAATACAAAGACCAAATAAAACTTATTAAAGCCTCCATATGTGCAAATAAATCATTTGAATAATCCCCAACGATTGCCCAGAATAAAATAGCCAGAGACAAATACATATCATCTACATATACTGCCCCTATAGCAATTCCTGAGTTGGATTTCTTAATGAACACACAAAGGCAACTGACATTGTTGGTATACCCTTCTTTGATCAAATACTCATTGAGATGATTATACCACAATCGTCCAGATTGTTTCAGCCCATACAATGATTGCCTTAATTTGATCGAGAGCATACCTCGTGGTTTGTTAGTTGTTTCAGGCAACTTAAGTCTTTTTAGGACTTTCATATATATGTCAGTATCTAATTCTCCATATAGATACACGGTGATGACATCCATAAGTTGCATGTCAAGTTTTTCTGAAACCACTAAACTTATTAAGTAACAGAACGTAATTGCGTCCATTACAGGATAATATGTCTCCTCATAATCAAATCCAGGTCTTTGTGAAAAGCCTTGTGCAACGAGTCATACTTTACATCTTGCAATCTCATTTTTTTTCATTGCGTTTCCTTGTGAATCCTCATTTGTAACCCACGAGGTTTACACCAGGCAGGGTTTGGACTATTGATCCAAAAACATTTCAACTTTCCAAGGAATTTAATTCTGCCTGAATTGCATCTTTCCACTTAGACCAATCTTGTCTCTGTTTGCATTCATCAATAGAGCGGGGCTCAAGATCATCACTTAATATGATTTCAGTGGTTACGGCGAACACAAACATATCGTCAATGATTATTTCATTCTGATCCCACAATTCATTAGTACATGCATAATTTATAGAGATTTCTTTGCTTTCATGTACTTCTGTCTCTTCAGGGACATGTGTCTCATCAAGAACATTTTCTTTTTCTGGAAGTCCAGAATCATGATTTGTGGATTTGTCATTCATCCTCTTCCTGAATGATTTCATTTGGATTCAGCTGTGCCCTTGTCTTTCTCTTTCGAGGGGCTGGATCTTTTGAACCTGGTGGTCTACCATGCTTTAGGCGTGCACTAGATGAATCATTCGCTGCCACTTTATTTTGTCCAACAGGGACGTCAATTATTGCAGGTGCATTTACAGCTAGTATATGTGATTTTGTCACTTTCACAGCATCCTTAAATGCATCTGGTATTTGATTGACAATGCTTCGAAGATGAACGATCATTTTCACATTGAGTGCTATGTGAATCAAAATGAGATAAGGTGGGAACAACCCATGTCAGCTCTTTCCGTTCTTCTGGAACGGTTTTTTCTCCCTCTAGCGACGGGAAGACTGTCTCATCAAAGTGACAATCAGTAAAACGAGATGTAAACATATCACATGTCAAGGGTTCCAAATATCTGATGATAGATAGTGAATCAAAACCCACGTAAATTCTCAGTATGCGTTGAGGTCCTATTTTAGTGCGTTGCAATGGTGTAATAGGTACATGAACAGCACAACCAAAAACTCATAAATGTGAAATGTTTTGTTGATGCCTAAACACGAGTTGTCCTGATGAGTATTGGTGGTTGGCTATAGGTCTCAATCGAACCAATGATGCAGCATGTAAGATGGTATGTCCTCATGCAGAAACTGAAAATTTTGTTTTCATGAGCAGAGTGCAAGCTATCAATTGAAGCCGTTTGATCAATGCTTCTGCTAAACCGTTTTGAGTATAGACATGAGGAACATGGTGTTCAACATCAATGCCCAATGTCATACAATAATCATCAAAGGTTTGAGACGTAAATTCACTAGTGTTATCATGTCAGATTGACTTAATGGGGTAATCTGGGAATTGTGCTTGCAACTTAATTATCTGAGTAAGAAGTCTTGCAAAAGCTACATTCTGAGTAGACAAGAGACAAATATGTGACCATCGGGTAGATGCATCAACCAAAACCATAAAATATCAAAATGGTCCACAAGATGGTTGAATAGGCCCACAAATATCCCCTTGAATTATTTGCAAAAATAATAGGGATTCAGCATCAACCTTTAGTTGTGATGGTCTAATTGCCAACTTCCCTTGAGAACAAGCTTTGCAAGGGTTATCATTTGAGATAACAATATGTCTGCTCAATAA
Organism: Cydonia oblonga; assembly: GCA_015708375.1. NCBI lineage: Eukaryota > Viridiplantae > Streptophyta > Magnoliopsida > Rosales > Rosaceae > Cydonia > Cydonia oblonga. The sequence continues at coordinate 12,315 of JADOBS010302038.1, forward strand.
TGGATGTCTATTAGAGTTGGTAATGATCTAATTGCCAACTTCCCTTGAGAACAAGCTTTGCAAGGGTTATCATTTGAGATAGCAATATGTCTGCTCAATAATGGATGTCTATTAGAGTTGGTAATGATCCAACGCATCATGGTAGATCTTGGGTGACCAAGACGGTCATGCTAAAACATGTTAACTTTTGAATCAATGAACTTATGGTTCATGACAATATGTGATTCAATTGTCTTTATGTATGTATAATACAATCCACTCGACCAACCACGCAACTTCTCCAATATACGCTTCTGGGTATCATTGGAGATAATGCATAGATACTTCACATTTTATACACTTTTCGTTTCAATGTGGTATCCATTGGTTTAGCCTAGTCGAGAAAATTGGTCTTGATACCCTTTTCCTTGATGGAGGCTTGATATAGATCCACCAGATGTTTTGGGGTACGACAGGTACGCGCCCAATGCCCATTGCCACCACACATATGGCAGGCTTCTTCCGAGTTTCTGGGAGCATTGTTTATATGAGCTTTGCCTTTGTGGCGATTCACATTTTTGAAGCTCGGGCCTGAATTAGGCCTCGGAACCTAGTTGTGAAACTAACCACCATGGTTCTTGCCTTTGCTGTTCCATTGACCTTACTTGTGGCCACGTCCTCATTTGTGTGTTGGAAATGTGCCCTAAAACCAATCATATGATGATACTTTACGGACATTTCACATGTTAAACTAATCTAGTTTAATGTAGAGGGCAAAGTTTATTGTTTTAAGCTGTCTCATATAAATGTTATATGCTTAAACAATAAGTCCAAGGAATATGCAATTGGGGAATGTGATCTAAAAAAGTTAGATTCATGAGACCATTCTCTTTCGTATACATATCCT